>VNJT01012295.1:53118-295599 GCA_008042655.1 Drosophila burlai
CCCCCCCCCCCCCCCCCCCCCCAAGCTTTAATTTTACCTAGAAAATTTCCCAGTTCCTGCATAAGTTTCTTGAACAATTTTCACAGCTCTCAGTTTGGATTTTAAGTTGGAGATATATATTTTTTTTTTGTGATTTTTCAGGGGACTCTCTATTTTTAATTTTATTTTTTAATTCTTTTGGTTATTTGAGCTTAAAAATACTTTTCGAAAATGTTGCCTCTCCTTTCCCTCCTCAAATATTTTCCACAAAAACTTCAAGCTGCTTTAATTGCAAAATATTTCTATGCCCATTGCATAGGCAATTCAACTTGAGCTGCCAATTATTTCTAAAGCCACTTTCAGTGGCACATCGACAAGTTTGCCCAACTTTTTGCACTGTTACCCATTTGACTTGAGTTATTTTCCGCAAGCCCCAGCATACTTTTCCTAGTTATTTTCTTGGCTGCTAAAAACTAAACTGCCAATTAATTTAAGGCCACTTTAAAGAAGCTTCTTCTGGCTGCAGGATATCTCTCTATAGAAAATTTACTTAGAACGACATCCTTTGGCAGCATGGAGCTTAAGGTGAAGTGCATTAATTATTTGTCTAGCTACGGGGGAGGATTAATTAAATGAAAATTCTTAGGGAAAATGGTAAGGAAAACTTTACTAAACTAAAATGGAATATATTTTGCCTTAGTTACTTAGTTTATTCTACCAATAAATCACTGAAAAAGGCTGCTACCAACTTGTTGCACATAGAGAAAACCAAAAGGAAATACAATATGTATACACCTGCGGCGCCGAGTGGGAAAACTAAACTTAACCAAAAACTGGGCTGTCGGCAGCCATAAATCACAATCACGACCCTCCTGCAGCTGCAGCGTGAATTTCTGGCCCCGTTGTTTGGCTAAAAATTGATGGAATTTTAAATTTCATTGTGCACATTGTGCTACTGCTGCTGCTGCTCGCATCGAAACTTATTTGTCGTCTATTTTTGGGCACAATTGTTTTTTGTATCCAGAGATCCCGGCAGGATCCCGGCTGAGTTAGCTGCCGGCTGCTGGCGGCAAGTTTTCGCTTTGAAATGGAAATTGTGGAAAATGCTGGGCTGCCTGGCTGTCTGGCCTGGACATTGAATGAAAACAAAAGTGCTGGCAAAAGTTTGTACAGCAGCTGACTGACTGCCAGGCACCGCCTCCGCCTCCGCCCCAGCTGTACAGCTGTAGCAAGAATAATATCACTTAGAAAAGCACTACCAACTGAATGGAAATCTAATTCGAAAAGATTCCTTAAACAAAGCGTATCCCGATTTAAAACCTATTTCAACTTAATGATAAGGTTTGTATTTATATTTTGAATTGTTGGTCCTTCGCACCGTATCTCTCTGTTTCTGTTTTGGGAAATTGCTAGACTTTAAAAGTCTTGGTCTTTTCCTATTAAATTTAATATAAATTCGGTTAATAACGCTTAAAAGCTGGCTAACATCATTGTCCTGGCACAAAGGCAACGCACACCAGCGTCACATGTGTGGCGACAGTGCATCTAGAAGGGTCCTGGCAGGAGCAAATAAAGGGAACACAGAGAACAAAAAAAAAAACACGCACACACCAAATAAGCCAACTATTTGAGTAGCACTTTATTTCCTTTGCCTTGCTCTGGATCCAGGACACGGCAACTAACACAAATACAAATAAAAACGAAGGACAAATATCAACGAAATTGAAAGAGATGTCAAACAGTTTAAGCGGATTTTTTATGCCAAACGGGAATTCTATATCAGATTTTTTAGAGCCTTAACAAAAATATACTAAGGGTATAAATTAAATCATTACTTTACTATTTTTATTTCCATTTCTTACTTTATTTTCCTGGTCTTCCCCAAGTCCCTTCAAAGCTCTCCTTATTCAAAGGACTATACCCAAAACTGAACATATTTACGCTACGATATTCCATTAGTAAATTAGTTGGCCAATTCAAGTTGAGTGAAAGTCGGTTGCTCACCTGCTTTATTTCATAATTCATAAGTCACATGCCCCGTGTACCGGAGATCAAGGAGCCTGGCTTTTATTTACAAACACGGCACGGCGGCGGCATTTTCGGTGTCAACAACAAGGATAAGCAGCAGACAAGGCCAGGCAGAAGCAAAGGCAAAGGCAAAGGGCAAGGAACATGACTCCTCCGACAGGACTCCACCGACAGATGTGGGTGGCAGCTGGCAGAGAGAGCCCGCCCAACCAGCACCGGCAGCATTTGATATTAGCAAAAGAAGAATTAAAGTACAAATCCCTTTGGTGACACTAACGGCAACCGTGATGCAGACAAAACAAATGAGGGAGCCGATGGAGGAGTTCACCGACTGCGGTTGGCGTAAATAACATAAATTAAAATACAATAAAATAGACAACGAACTGGGGTCGTCCCCCAGTTCCCCAGTCCCTGTCCCTCCTCTGGAGCCACAGCGGTTCCTTGTTTCTGGCATTGATTGCCGCCTCTGTGCGAGTTGCGAGTTCGTTGCTCATTTCAAGCAACCAGTTTCACAAACTAAAGTGAATGACTTCTAAATTGCGAAAAATAAGACAAAGTGGCAGCATCTTTATGCACACACAATCTGCAGACACACAAGCATTCCGAGTCATATATATCCGCCAGCACAGGGAGAGAAAAAACTAGAAGAAAATGCCAATAGGAAATGTCTGGAAAATATATGTTAAATGTGGGCAATAAATAGGGAAAAGTATTTCAATTACTTATTTAAGTGTTAATTTCATCAATTTTATAATTTCAAGGTATTCAATTGTGGTTAAAAAATAATTTACCACCAATTAAGATCATAAAATTAATGAGCACATGTGGTAAATTACTTTGTAATCGAATGTAAATCCAAGAAATCATTCAAATTGTATGTTTACTCTACTGGAAAATAATTAAAATTATTAAATATAAATACAAATTATATATAAAATATTTATAAATGTTTAAGATGTATTTTGTAGATTTTTTCCAGTGCCTCAATTTGCTTCTAGAATGGCTTTTTGCCCGAGGATCTTTTGCAATTTAATGCACTTCGCCGACATCCATTTGCATGGCGGCCATTAGCAACAAACAAAAAAATAGGGAAAAACATACATATAAAAAAAAGGTTAAAAAGACATAAAAAAGAACAAAAAATACCAAAAATATGGTTACTTAGAAGCAAGACTTTCCTTGAGTATGTTATAACATAAGATAACCGCTTAGGAGGTCTTAAGAGTTTCTGAAGGAACACCTAAAGAATTTCATTCCGAGTCCCTTGAAAATATTGAAAGCAAAACAAGGAACAAACAAATTCTTTATATAAACAATATTTAATCTATTCCTCCACACAACGAAGCTAAAACGAAACTAAAACTTTAAACTGTCTGTCAGACAATTTGAGGAGTCCCAAGGACCAAAGACAAATGCCTGGACGAGGACATTGTCTGACACTTATCAGGTCAAACGGACAACAACGAGCCACTCGGGTGCCCTGTCCTTTATCCTTGCTGCCTGCTGTCTGCTGCCTGTTCCTGTCCCTCCTGCTGACTCTTGACCCCTTTCGAGGGGCGGCTTTCAGCGGCAAATGAACTTTGCCCAACTGGACCCACAGCTCAATCAATTAGCAGCCATCGTTGACTGGGATAATGTTTTTAATTCGATTTTGGGAGACTCGTTAAATATAAAATACAACAAATTAGAAGGTTAAAAGATAAAATAAAACAAACAATAAACAATTAAAACTCTAGGTTCTAATTAACTAGAATTTATTGACAATGTACAATTTAGAGACTTTCAAATTTGATTTCTTATAGTTAAAAAAGTGTGTGTTTTATTGATTTCTTATGTTTTGGACAATTTCAAATTAATAAATGAAAAGAAAATATGATAGAAAATATGATAGAAATATATTTTCTCTTAAATATTATCTAAAAAGTATTATATTTCCCTTAAAAAAATCACCTTGCTGATGATACCTTACATTTAATTAACCAGCTCAAACCGGTGAGATTTTCTTTAAGCCATTTTCAAAGCCAAGAACAAGCCCAGATCCTAGCTGAAAATCAAATTCGGGAATGAAGTAATTTTGGAAGCATGACTAAAGCCTAGAAATGAAATTCCCGCGTTAACGACAAACTTTTTGCGAACAATTTAAGCCGCCACGTTCAATCGGAATTTCCCAAGACCAAAACCAAGACGAAGACGAAGACGAAGACGAAGAACCACTCCCAGCCCTCATCCAACTCCAACTCCCCTGAGCTGGGACTTGTGTCCCCTCCTTGGTTTTTCGGAGCCGGATAAAGATGAAGAGCGATGACTGAAATGAGTTTCCAACTTTCTGGCGGCATCATACATCCACTTGTTCGTTCGATCGAAACGTGACTTCTTGAAGACAGCCCACCAGAACCCTGTGATATATGAGAGCGGGACCGGGATTGCCATGGAGAGCAGAACCCGTTGGACTCTGCATCCATCTTCGTCTTCTGGCCGGCTGCGTAGAGTTACTTCTGAATAAATGATGCCACAGGCCGCAAGGAGACTCCACTTAATTTATCACAAACAACACTCAAGTATGAATATTTTTGGAGCCGAGCCGAGCTGAGCTGTGCTGTGCTGTGCTGAGCTGAGCTGTGATGAGCTGAGCCACTTCCTAATTGCTGTGAGAGTTTAGTGCCAAAAATCGGCTACAGTTGGGCCTGGATAAAGCCAACTAATGGAAAGCAATTTTTTGTAATTTACTTTAAGAGATTTAAGTTACAACAAAATGAACTAATCTGTGGAAGTTTCTGTGTAACCTAAGATTAGATTGCAGGATTAATAAATTAATTTTTTGGTTAGAAAAATATATATAGTTTATAGTTTATAGTTTATATAGTTTAGTTTGTACGACTAAAAACCTATAAAAACTATTTGTGATGCCTGATGTTTGCTGACCGAAACTTGAACTAAACTTTCCTGGTTTCTGTTAAGGGAAAGTAAGGGATTGAAAATGCCACAAAGACAGGCACGATTCTCAACTTGAAAAGTGGGGCGGGGAAGCTGAAGGGAAACGAAAACGAAAACGAAAACTCAAGTGCGCCAGGTAAGACGCAACTAATTGCTGGCCAAAAACCGAAGGACGCGTGTAAGCTGTTGCTACACAGCATTAATTGCAAGTATTTTCCACAATTGCACACACACCGAAAACCGTTCAAGGTTTGCCTTGAAGTATTTGCCACGGGTGAATGCGCTTTTTGACCCACTCGTGGCAGGTGAGAGGTGGCAGGTGAGACTCTGGGAGACTGAGCGACTAAAAGACTGAGACTGAGACCGAGATGGGGGCCTCTTGACACGTGTGTTCTGAATAGAGGAAATGAAAGTGGAATCGCGCGGTCGGAGGACTCGGCAACGGTAGCCTGATGGTTTGGAAATAATCAGGAACGTGCCCCAGATTTCCGGAATACTTTGAGAGCGTGTGTGCCAGAGTGTGTGTGTGTGTGTAGCGGGGGAGTCGAGTTACTGCCACATCCTCGGCATCCCATTTTCAATCATTGATGATTAATCAGACATCAGCTGGTAGTAAGCGTTCGCTAACCCACTAAGCGCCACCCCATGCCGCTTCATTTTCTTGGCCTGCCTTTCCTCGATTTCCCCTCATTTTCACAGATCCCGGCTTCCCCGCAGGTTCATTTTACTCATTTTCTGGCACTGAGGGAAATTATATTACTGTTGATAGAGATTTATCGATGTAATTATAATCGCAAATACCTTAAATATTGTAAAAGTTTGATTAATCAAAAATAAATATATCGAAAAATAGCTCATATCGAAAATATCGGTGCATTTGATAAATTACAATCCTAACAATCGAAAAATATCGCATTTAAGATACAAATTATCGATATTTTCGATATTCAGAATCAAACAGGCACTGCAGACTTGGGAGATGGAAATTTGATCGATACATCGAACAGATTAACGCTTTTATATAGATATATATATATATCGGCTGTATGATTTATTATTTATTTGAGTAGTTAATTAAAATACACAATGGATTTTGTTAATACACATGTGTAGCTCTGCGCTTTTCCTCCCTGTGTACTCTCTCGTTTTCCCTTAATTTTTCCCCCGAAAATGATGATGAGGCCGAAGAAGAGGCTACCGCGCTGCCTTGGTAGTAAATCTGTTTTGGTTGCTTCATTAAAAATTAAACAGTGCGGCAATTTGGGGCGGCAGTGGTGGGCGGGGCCATTTGCATTAACATCAAATCAAAGCCGGGCAAAGAGTGTAGCATACTTTAGGGCTTTTAATAAACTCAACTCGGCAGACAAGACAACACGCCGGCTAAGAAGCAGACAAACGACTACCGAAAATTTTAATAAAGTCTTCTCCCTCTACTTATCCTTGGAGCGCCTGCCACGCCCCACTCTCCACGTCCCACGCCCCATTCGCCTTCGGCTGTCTGAAGCTCCTCGTTTTATTCCATTTACAGTTCTGCATAGTTTAAGGCGTCGTCTCTGGGTGAAGCCTCTCAGCCTTAGCTGGGGCAGATAACAGACAAAAGCCCAAGTCGACTTCATTTTTATAAATAAAAGCAGACACTCAACAATAAGCTTGTGAAACCAAACAGTTTTGACTGCTTTTCAAAGATTTTTTTATATAGAAAAGTCAAGGAGTAGGTAGAATTTGTTTGTTTAACAGAATAAATCCAAACCTAAGCTTGATAATAATAAATATTATTGAGTTTATTTCGTTTAAAAACGTTCCATCAATATCCATCGGAATACAAAGAAACTGGTATTAAATATATTATGTGTAGGGCTTTAGGGACATGTATACAATTTCATACCTATAATCACTCAAGGATCTATTAAACCCTCTTAATTTCCATGAATGCCTGCTGGCCTGCAGCTCATCCATCAGCACATATTCGTAATACCCGGGCGATTAGGGAAAAGCGAAAAATGCTTACACAGAATTCATTGGAGCATCAAGTGCCCAAAAGAAGCTTCGGCGGCGTTGGTTTTGGGGAAAGGAAACCGAGGAAGAAAATTTCCGGCGAAATGTGTACACACACAAATAGGAAATTATATATGCACATTACAGCGCAGATTTTGCCACTTGACATGCACAGCTTTTGTTTTTGTGTGTTTCCACCGTTCTTAATATATGTATAATATATAGAAGTATTCTTATTTTATTTTTTATTTTTGTTTTGCCTTGCGTGGAATCTTCATCTCGAGCAAGTCGAGCAGAAAGTGACAAGACAAAAACGTCGACTTTTGAGCATAGTTTCTCCGAGTTCCATCAAGTCCTGGCAATGGCAATGACGTTGCCACAAAAAGAAGGCCCAGCAAACCCCAGAAAACAATGGGGCCAATTCCAAGAAGAAAGTAGAGAGAAAAAAAATCCCCCCATGAGTTGTTAACATATTAAGGAGATTTCACTTAAGTGCGCACCCAACATCCTATTATATAGATGTGCACATACTCGTATAGGGAGCCCAAAGGTTAATGATGAGCGCCCGAAAAAATGGGCAACACATTATTCTACGCCGTTGTTTTCGCCATAATGAAATGTGTTTCAAATTGCCCATAAATGGGGAAAAGGAAAAGGAAAAGCAGGGGAAAACGGAAAAGTCAGGGGGAAAAGAGCACAACATGTGTGCACACTAGGCGTATTTTTAATAAAGTACATGCGAGCACATTTCATGTGGACAATATTTCGGTGAACTTTGGCTGGAGTTGAGCCCTTAAACAAAGTCATTTTATTGTTTAGGTTAGTATTTATATATTGTAATATTTATGTTTATTGTATTACTTGTTTATTAAAATATTTATTTATTGTATTACTTGTTTATTAAAATATTTATTTATTGTATTACTTGTTTATTTAAATATTTATTGTATTATTTATTTATTTAATGTAGCAGGCTAAAGGCCTAAGCTGCTATTGCTTTTAGTTAAGAATTATTTGTTAGCTTTAAATAAATATATAACAGTAAATTACCTATTGTATTATGTATTTAATGTCTTATTTATTTATTTAATTATTTGCATATTTTAATATTTCTTTTTATGCAATAAATGTTTTCAGGTGTCAAGTGTTTTTAAGTGCTCTGATTTAATTGCTAGTTTCTCTGGGAATATAATAGCCCGCCTTCTGAACGATGTATTACCGTCAAATTGAGTGTGTAAATTGCCTTAAAAAATACAACAATAATAATAATACATGTTCAGGCTAATGGCAACGATTCTATTAAAAATGATTTATGAACCGGCAACACCCATACACAAATCACTCGCCATTTGCCTGGAGTACACCCCTTTTTCTTTTCAGAGGAGTCGAGGACGTCCTGCTGAAGGGGAGGAGGGTCCCCATCCCGGTCCTGGTCCTTCGCAGGTGAAGGACATGAGTTGGCGAAATTCCGGCAGCGGCAGCGGCATGTGTCTGTGAATTTGCGTTTGCGTTTATGCAAAGCGAGTGCGTGCTATTTGGGGCGTTGCTGTCAAAGCACTTACACTCACTCATCCACAAGACACACACCGGTGGAACACACACGCATAAGCTGGCAGCTGAATGGGCATATTTTTGGCATGATTTAACACTTAATTAGCAGCGTTTTTGACTCGAGTGTCGCCTCATCATTGTCAGTGGCTCGTGGCATACGGGGCGTATGAGTAATCGCCATAAACGTTATAATCAAGCATAAGCACACATAAGGGTTAGTGCTTTACACAGAAAGAAAGCGGATGATAAAGCGGATAAATTAAATATATTTGGGAAACTGCTAAAATAAAATCTTTAAAATATGTTTTTTTTTACCTACAACCACCTTTTGTTTAATATTAAATATAAAATATATTCCCTGTTAATTTATTGGCTATACTTCTGCCTCCTTTTTTCTCCCTGTGTACGCCTACTCACACACTTATCCCTTTTCCCGTTGCCAGCTGTGTGAATTATTAAATAAGCAACATGGCGGACAGCAGGGAAATAATGAAATATAAAACCCAAATGTTGCATACTTCTCAGCTGAAGGGATTTCATCTGCTGTATATGTGTGGGTGTGTGTGTGTGGGTGCAGGTGTATGTGTGTTTTGGCCAGGATTTTGTTTTCGGTTAACGCTTCTGCGAACGTTTCCCGGAACGTAATCGGTTCTTGATGGCCAAAAGCTGTCGGTGAGCAGAGATTTGTTCCCTAAATTTATGTAGATGCTTGGTGGGAATTACACTTGCAAAGTTTCCTGAAAGGACGAAGGAAGGCCTCTGGGCTCTTTATTTTCTCCGGTTATTCAGGGTTTTAGCCAAGCAATAACATCATTATTAAGTTAACTTAACTCTAAATTAAAATATTTTCCAGTAAACCAAGCTATAAATAATTAAAATATTAAATTTCAGTTTGGTTTTTTAAATTTTCCTACCATCATTGCACCATTTTCTTTCTTTAGAGATTAATATTTAAAAAACTTAATCCATATGTCAACTGTAAATTAAAGAAATTTCCTGTACACCCAACGACTATTAAATAATAATTAATTAAACATTAATTTTCAGTTGCATATTAAATGTTTCCATCTTCAATCTCTCATTTTAACTCTTCTACAATTAAATAAAAGAAAACTGAAGCCATAATTCAACTCTACATTTAAGAAATGTCCAGTAAACAAATTATTACAAATTATTAATTAATTTATTTTCAGTTGCATATTAAATATTCCCATCATTATTGCACCATTTTCTTTTTTCTGCAATTAAAAGACGTTCAAAATGAATGCAGAAGATCTGTGCTTGTCAACGGAAATGGAAAATATCTACAGGAAATTCCCTAATACAACACATACACATACCTATGTAGGGTAACTGCAGGAAAATTGTGCAGTTTTTATCTAGCCACTCTCTCTATCTCTCCCTCTCTCTCACGCTCTCTCTTTCTAATTAGCCAGGAATTTCCATTTCAATTTAGCATTTTGTCCTCTCCATTGGCAGCCGCCTAGCACACTCAGCTAAAATATTTATAATAAATGCATGTTGCATAACATTATTTTCCTTTTATTTTTATTCACTTTTCGGAGTAGCCTGAGAGGGGGATATCTTTAAGCCTGCCTGCTTCCACCTCCCGTCCTTACATACAAAATAAATAATTTCATTTGACTTGCAAATGCTGGCTGATGCCACGCAATGGCAATGGCAGCCACTCTCTCAGCTGAGACCCTCACCGTATCCCTCCAGAGCTCCTTGGCTCGTCCCCTCCTGAGCCGGGGCCATGATGCCAGGCATCAGCTATATAGCCGTAGCTACACAGCCATAGCCATGGCTCCCCCAGTAGCCGGGCCAAAAGGAAAACAATGCCAAGAACAGTGCAAACAAAATGGTAGCAGCAACGCATGTGAATGGAACCAACAACAGCACAAGCACAAGCCAAAGCAGAAGGGTTTTTGAGCTCAACTCCGCAGACAAGTAGCAGTCGAAATGCCCTTTTTTATTTTATTTTGGAATAAAACAAGTACTCATAAGAGAGTGGGGAATATACCACTTGAAACACCTACTTAAATCAGTATTTATTGCATAAAAAATGACTTACTAAATGTTTTTCGAACAAAAATATCAGTTTTCAGATGAAGATTATTTTTAGCCAAGATTTGTGTTTAAATAAAAAATATATATGGTCCCATTGGGCAGGTATTTTTTTCTTTAATTAAGTGACATAGTATTAAAACACTTATCAGTTTCCTAAATTTTAATGTTATGGAGATTTTTTGGAAAAGCTTTGTGTTCAGCTAAATATATGTTCACATTAAATACATAAATTTCTTTACCTTAACAATGACACAGTAAGTGTAGTAGCGCATGCCACATTTTCCTACCATTTTCCTTGCCTTCACCGTCGCTCTCAAGTGCAACACACTCAAAATCCTTGCCACTTACGGCGTTGCCTACTTTTAGGCCACAGTGCCATAAAGGAGAGCGTTTTAAAACGCCCAGAAAACGCTGGCAAACTAACTAGCGTGCGTGAAAAAACGCTAAGAAATAACACTAGGCAACATAATTAATTCATTTTTAACCTTACAAAATGTTATTTTGATTTTTAATTAAATATAAGTAACCAAGCACTGTTTACTTTCTTACCCACTCTCAATCGAGTTATTAGCTTCATTACTTTTGTTACATGTTAGCTGGTGAAATTAACATGAGCATGAGCGAATGTAAGCCCGAGGCCAGCGCTCTCAATGCATTTTCAATACATATTCATTAAAAATTAATTAACGCCACCTCCTTGCCGCCGCTGGTAGCCTGGAGTAATGTCATTTTAATTTGATATTTACAGCACTGTTCGCCCGAGGGAAGGGAGGAGGTTTGTTTACATGACGACACCCCCCCAACTGTTTGCATTCGATATATATTTTTAATGTAATTAACGCACCGAACATTAACAATAACAAAAGTGCCGACTGAGCAGAATACAACAAAAAAAAAAATTATAATAAAATAAAAAGAAAAGGAAAGTACAGGCGATAAAAAACGCAGCCAAAACGCAAGCTTTTAATTAGTTGCGCGCCAAGGCAACGCCGCCGCATCAAGTCAGCAACTTTTTAATGAACCGCCCACACACTGCGAACTGGAAAATAGACGGTGCATTTTCCATTTCCATTCCCATGCCCATTCCCACTAAATGCTGACCACGATGATCTGTCCAAGGCTGGTGGTGGCAATCGCCCCAAGGGAACTGCATCGCAGCCTCATCTCCATCCTCATCCTCATCCTCAAGTTGACATTTCTGCAGCCCAAGATAAATGTGAGAGAGCGAGAGAAAGCCGTGTGGGTGCAATGCAATGGTAGGATAATTAGTTGGTTACGCGAAAAAGGGCAAAGCTCACAGGACGTTGTATAAATATTCTTTAAAATAAATAGAAGGAAATTATAAGATAATAATTATCGCAAACCAAAATGATCAAATACTTAACTTGGCACCCTGACAACGCTGGCATCCCTGACTAAAATACTTTTAAGAACAATGGAAGTTGGTTAACAATATTAGAGTATTAATATTTACTATTAAGACACTTAGCTTAAGTTAATAATTTTGCCATCAAGGAAAACTCTTGTAGAAAAATAATTTAATGCCTCGCTTGTAGACCTGGCAATCCTGACATCAGTAAAATTTCAAATAAAAAATATTTGAAAGTGTATTCTAAATGTTAAGCCCAAGCCAAAATAGGTTATATTAAATAAATATATATTCCAAAAAATTTCTAAGCCCCAAACAGCACTGGTAATCCTGCAACGATAGTTAAGAAACAATATTGAATAACCAAATTACAGTCACAAATTTCAATTAAAACCCTAAACCCAAGTTATTAATTCGGCAATTTGTAAACACCGTTGTGGGGAAAATGATTCAATGCCTCACTTGTTGACCTGACAACCCTGCGACAGACGCAAACACTTTGCGGACAGCGGGGAAAGTTGAAAGCTCCAAGGATTCAGCCATTAGAGCGCGTGGCAACCCTAATGCATTCTGAAGTATTTGCGGTTCACTTTCGGCGAGATGTCGCATTCGTCAGCGTCAACTTAACGCCATTCCCCCGGATTCCCCGGATCCCAATTTCCAACAATTCTCCGCGATTCTCCGTCTGCGGCGTATTCTCGCCGCTCTTGGCCCTGCCCGGCGTTATCCTTATCCTTGCCACTGAGGCGCTGTTATCCTGACTGTCATATTTGTGGCTCAAGTGCAGCACTTTGTTATTTTTAGCGTCGTCTTAGTCGCCCTCGTCGTCAACGTCTCAGCCCCCCGAGGCGCCCCACCATTTCAGCCTTTATTTCCCCATCCGTTTACGGCGCCTTTTGTCACCAGCCAACTTTCCCGTTCATCTTTGGTCGTGGTTTTGTGTTTATTGACGACGCAGCAAAATTGATGATGCAAATATTTGTAACCAGCATTGTGTTGTGCAGCTCTCTTCCCTCTAAGTTCAACTAAAGAAAGAAAAACTACGAAGCACTCAAAATAGTTTATAAAAGAGCAGAATTTGTGGTGAAAAATTATAGAAATTAAAGAGTGAGGGCTTTCATATAACAGTTTAAAAAGAGTTTTAATGAATAGATTATAAAATTGGTTTATAAAACTATATTTCTTGCCTTACAATTATGTTTAAAGAGTAAGCAAAGCAAGAATTTACAATTAAGTTGGCATGCCACTGATAAGGCAAAATATCAATAAATACAAAAAAATCTAAAAATTGTATACAAGTCGATATACTAGCATTGCTATAAACAGAAAATATCGAGAAATATATATTTAAAATGGAAATTTTATATATAATTCGATATTTCAGCATAGCGTTAGTAATGACAGAAAATATAATTATCATAGAGGAGTATATATCTGCATACTCTATAGTTTCTATAATTTAATACATTAATTTACCAATTTATTCTATTATTACTCTAAGCTTTAAACCCCTTTTTTGTGCAGTGTATCCTTTTATGGATTTCCATCTCCCCCCATTTGCAGTTATTGCACTTTGTCCGTTTGGCTTTGGTTGTTGTGATTAACAAGTAAGCTCGTGGCTTTCGATGCCTTTACCCCAGGACTCACGCTCCCCCCTGTGTCTGTCTTATTTTCAGTCTCAGTTGAGGACTCTGTCGAAGTCTCAGTCTCAGTTCCAGTCTCCGTCCCAGTCTCAGTCTCAGTCTCAGCTCCAGACAGTGGCAGCAGGAGAAACAAATACAAAATCAACAATAAAAACAATAAAAACAAAAAGCAGAAGTCTGGTGGGGCAACTTGGTAGCACACTGTAGTACACACTAAGCCCTGTCTTGGCTCTTAATTCTATTTGCCATGGGCAATACCAAATGGACCTCCCTTTTGGAAGGACACAATGGTTTAAATAATAAACACTCTTAAAGATTGCCGGCTAATTGGACGGGATTTTAGGTTTGTTTACCAATTTCTGTTGATAACTGGGATTAGCTTTATTCATTTACATGGGGGAAATCCCTTAAATATAATGTGGAAAGTAAACAATGAATTGAAATTGCAAAGTAAATCTTGTTTAGTTTTAATAAGATTAAATATCATTTAATATTTGAGATGTCTAGCAGTTTATTAGTGGTCTAACATCCCTTGAATATTTATTAAAAAAGCCAATT
This sequence comes from Drosophila burlai, assembly GCA_008042655.1. NCBI lineage: Eukaryota > Metazoa > Arthropoda > Insecta > Diptera > Drosophilidae > Drosophila > Drosophila burlai. The sequence continues at coordinate 67,246 of VNJT01012295.1, forward strand.
TTATTAAAAAGATTAAAAATTAATATTGTAATTTAATTCCGCAAAGAGATTTTTCTTAAATTTAATTTTAAAAACGCTAAAACCTTAGAAAAACTAAGAAAATTACGCTTTAAATATATATATAGTAAATATACAAAAGATTTATGACCTTTTATTCTTAAAGACCCACAATTGCAATTCTCGCCACAAAATATTTGTTCCAGTTCGATTTTCTATTTTGATTCGGCAATTATTCAGCGATTTATTCCCACAGAACGAACACATTTCGGCAGCTTTTGGCAGCGATTTAATTGTTCGATTTTGTTATGCCTTATTATTGATCCAATAACAATTAATGCCGCCCCCAAGACGTCACACAGTTTGCGCGCCGCCCTCAATCAGATTTTCCCCCATTTTCATCAGCATCATCATCATCATCATCATCATCATCATCATCATCATCATCATCATCATCATCAGCAATCCATCCACCCGTCCATCCAGCCACCCGTCCATCCATCATCCATCATCTAGCCGCAATCGAAGCGATCTGTCTGCATTGTTTTCCCTAAAAATAAACATCTTCCCTCCGAACGTGATCTTTTAAGAGCCTCCCCCCATATAACACGGTACAAAATGTTTCGCATTTTGTGTTTATCTATCTCTCGGATCGGAGATATATCTAAATATATATATATATATATATCTTTCTCTCTCGGATCGGTCTAATCACGTCACAAAATTTAAACACCTGGCGACGACGGCGGCGAGCTTTGCGACCAATTTCCACACTTTTATTTTCAACATTTCGCTTATTTTCAAAATTGAATTTCAGTCTTATGCCCTGCAGTTGTGTTGCCGTTGCCTGTTTGATTTATTAATTGGATTTAATAGAAATTTGTATATATATAATTGCTGCAGCTATGTAAGTCATTACTCTGACACACTTTTTTTAAATTAATATGTTTTGAATTTACAAAAATTAATAAAGTGAAGTGCAAGGTACATATGCCAAGATATATTTTATAATTATTTTAACATTGCCCAGCTATATTTCATAATTGTATTTAAACTCTCGGCTATATTTCATAATTGGTTTCAAATTACCAGCTAGATTTAATTAATGTTTACAAGCTCTTTAAATTTTTAAATAATCATTTTCTTAAATTCTGCATTGGTTTGTCATTGTTGCTTAAGCTTTAAGCTAAAAGAAGATTTGTTTTTGTCTAATATTTAATTAGATCTTAGTCACTGAAGCGTTTTGGCAAATTCTGGTGGTTTTAAAATTTTTGGATTTTTCTCACAAAGAAAAACGAGGTACGAGCGAGCAGTTTTCATGCCAATTTATTGAGCGTGCGAAGATTAAAGGCAACAAGTTCTCACACAAATCTCACTGCAATTTTCCCTCTCCTTCGCTCAGAGTTTTCCCCTCTCTCTCTCTCTCTATTAGCACACATTTGTATATGATAATTAATGTTAATTTTAACACGCATGGGCATTTCGGCCATTTAATAGACCCCAGGAGTCATTAAAGCCATTTAACTGCATAAACTAACGCTTACAAACGGTGCAAATCGGAAAAGTCAAAAGGTGAGGCATTAAGGAACTCAAAATCTAAATGGGCTAAGGATATTTATGATGATATGTTGAAAGATTAATTAACTAAGAGATACGATAGGCAAACAATCGAGTGACTAAATATGGTAATTTATAATAAATAAATAAATAAATTTCAAAAATAAACAATACAAAAAATCGATGTTTTATATTTCTACCTAATTTATAATATATTTATGATTATTTTAATTAGTTTTCATGATTATTTTACACTCTCTTCTCAGCAAGAAGACAACATTTAATCAGAATAATTTACTAACCAGAGCCTAGGGACATTAAATATGTCTATTTAGACCCACACACACACAACCAAAAACCCAATCAAAGTTGCTCCAAGATAAATATGGCGCCAAAGCAAAGCAACTGCACTTTGTCAACTTTTGAGTCTTTTAATTAGCAAAAGTTGCCGTCGGCAAGATTTGCAACCTTGCAACTTTCTCGATTCGGTTGCAGCAGATATTCAATTTGCCATTTTGCCCCCGCAAAGAGCAAATAAAGATCAACATTCGAACCAAGTTGGTTGGCGGGGCCAAAAAAAGTCATTAAACAAGCATAAATCAGGGCACAAGTTGGCAGGCGAGCATAGAAACACAGCTGCAGAGATACCAAGACACATAGATACATAGCTATATAGCTACAAAGATACTTGGATACATAACATTCCATGCGTACTCGTATGCAAATGCCCATTGATGTCCATCTGGGCATCTATAAATTTTCATTGAGAGCCCGCCGCCAAGTGCCACTCATAATCATTAATTTGCATAACTTTTTGTGCGCGGCGTGCAACATGTCGTATGAGCAATGCGGTCATTGCCCCAAAAACATAAAAATAAGATAAAAACAACAACACCCACATCATCATTATTATCAACATGACGCCCCCGAATGTTACACACATTAAAATAAAAAGCACATTTGTCATTCTTGTTCTCTTTTTTTTTGTTTTTGTGTTGCTCTTGGCATTGACACTGGCCCTGGCCATGGCCCCACAGTTTTTCACTCAGTTTTTCACACAGTTTTTCACACAGTTTTTCACACAGTTTTTCGTGTACCCACCGCTTTTTCATCTGCCAAATATTATGGGCATTTATTGTGCAATAAAAAATATACAAATTGAAATTGAACACTAGAGCTCAGGGGGATCTATTGATACTTGATATATTTTATTGGTATTTATAAATAGATAATGGTATTTAAAGACTAGTTAAAGATGTTTGCCGAGAGGGAAATTTAAAATTTATATATCGTAAAAATTATAAAATTCGATATACCGAAAATATAAAATTATCGAAATATATTGCATTCAATTTGAACATTTTTAACATTCATATAAGCAATAATATAGAATAATTTATTTAATTTATTTTCCAATCTATATTATATCGAAAATATCATAAAGTTGTGTATATCGATATTTTAAATATCCAATAATATATAATATAGCGTTAAAATATCTAAATTTTAGAATAACTATACGAAAAATATTATTTACTTTATAAGTATTGTGTATTTTATTATTAGTTATTATTTATATTTTAGAATTTTTTAAAATTCAGTTATTTAATGAATCCAACATTTATCGATTTATTTCTTATGCATTACAATACACCCTGGATTTATTTTATATTATTTTTATTAACTAAATAAATTCACTTATAAACAAAGGAATACAAAATCTAATACAACAATATCTTTTACGATCAAAATTAAATTGTAAACACACTCCAAGCATAGTTTTTATGTCTCGCAATCAAATGAAATGCCTTGTATATCAACTATTTACGGTTCCCATGACGAAAACAAAAAACCCAGCCAAATATTGCGACAGATACAAAAAGAGCAACACGAAATAATAGGAGAGGAGGGAGCGAGTTCAATGTCTCGTAAATCTTTCTCGTTTTATACGCGACGGCCACCCACTGAGACGAGCAAAAAAAAAAAAATAAATAAAGCAGAAATAAAACAAAAACAAGCCCCGGCAGCAGGCACGCCCCCCTTGTTAGCCAGGCCCTAATAGTGGCCGATGGAACAAGTGCAAAAAGTAAGCTCAGCAACAGCACAGCAGTCGCAGCTGTCCCACAGTTAGCGCCCTATGATGGATGGCCGAAACCGAAGAAATTTCTAGGACCAAAGGCAAAAAATAAACCCAAAAATGGAGCCAAAAGCGAAACAAATTTGTGATGACATCCGAAAAGGACACCGCACGCAGAGGGGAGACGAGCGAGTGTGAATAAGCTTTAGCCTATTTATGAACGATATTAGAGAGACTGCTGTCCAGATTTATGGAACCAGGGGCAATCCATCGTCATGGCTGCTGGTGCACAGGGAGAAATGGATGAGGATATAGCCGTAAAAAATGCAATCTTTTTATTTTTTGTATAGAAAACATTTAAAACCTTGATTTTACTTAGCAACTGAGTATTTATTATTTACAGGAATAAATAGGTGTACCATATTTTTAAAGCCTTTTTTTTCAAAAGGTGTCTAAAAGTATTCAATTATACTTTTTGGGTTGAAAATTCAGAATAAATTTTGTTCGTTTACGATTTGTAAAAACCTTATTGTTTTTTAGAGTTTCTAAGATAAATACCACCAAAATCTCAAATATATGTATATATAGTACCCGATTTTCTGGCTCTTAGTGTACCCACTATCCTTCACATGGAAAACCCAACCGAATTTCATTTTCCAACTGTCCTTGATGGAACTGAAATGCGACTATTCCAGCTGCAACTTGAATGGCCTGTTGACTCGGAAAACGGGGCAAGAAGATTTTTCCCATTTCCCCATACAGCTCTAGCCTCAAGGGTCTCTCTCCAACTAAAAAGTAAAAAATAAATACAAGAAAAAAAGAGATACAAAATAATTACAAAGTAAAGTGTTCAGGTCAGGCAAGCGACGAGAAGAAGTTCTGCGAAATCTATTGAACAAGTTTTGTCCGGGAAAATTGCAGCTGCATCAATATGAATATTCATTGAAAAAGTTTTTCAGCGAAGAAGTGCCAGCGCGAGTCCAGGGTTATTTCAACATATTTTTCTAAATAGATTCAGGGAAAAAACAATTAATTAGGGCTATGAATAATTAATACTAACATGAACTTGAATGGTTTTAAGAAAAACTAATAAGTACAAAATGTGAATTTATATAAATTTAAAGGCTAAAATCCAAGCTGAGCTTAGAGCAAGTTTCAAGCAAATGTTGTTACAAACTCCGAGTAATCTAAATAGAAATTTATTTAAATATCATTTCAAGAGCAGTTGGCAATTTCTTGTTGCTAATTCAAGTAAATTGCAGTGGAAAATGCATTACCATTACCAACTGCCGCCTAATGCCGACTAATTAGCAAAGTTTCAGGGCTTGCCCCACGAGTGCCTATGCAGGAGGCAGGGGGTGTGGTCAAGGCCGGGAAAACCAAGAAATCCGAGCTGGAAAAGCGGAAGGAAAAATACAGAACACAGAATACGAAATACGGAATACGGAATATATAGAGGAAACAGAACAGCAGAATGCCGTCTTATCTGGCTAAGCAGTTTATATGCAAATTTTATGAGCTGTCAACGTGGCCAAGTGTCTCGTCGTGTGCTTAAGCCCCATAGAATGGGGGCCAAAAAGGAGACGCCACTGCGTTGGACATCAAGGGTTAAGCCGAGGAGCAAAAGGACTTGTTCTTGGACTGGACCATGCATTGCATATACAGTTGTGGTTGCAATAAATAGTTACAGCTTCATGAAAGCGAATTAATTGTGTAGTTTTTATTGATTTATCTAACATTGATCGAATTAATCAATAAGACCGAATAATTGATATAACTATTCTTATTCCATGAATATCGATAATATTATTTATATTGAACTTGAAAACGAAAGATATGTAAATTAATACAAATCCACTTTTGTGGATTAAAATAAAATAAACCAATCGGAAAAATAATATTTTAATTTTCGATAATATCGATTCGAATAGTTAATGCAATTTTCTTATATTATAAACCACACTTAAACATTCTTTTAATATGATATCGAGTGGAAAATAATTCAAATAATATTTTATTCGATATTATCAGTATTTTAGCATTTAATGCGATATTTTTCGATATACTTATTATAGATAAATAAAGATATCCGATATTTTTAGAGTGATATTGAGTGGTTTTGATAGGCATATTTTTTGTATTTGTATTAATTACGAATGTTATTTTTATTTAACATAAATTCAAATTTTTTAAATTAAAAATTTAAAAAAGGTAATATTAAATTATTCTTAACTTAGAGACATATTTTGTTGACCCGTGCTGTGCTTGGACAACACTTCTACTTCAATTATTCATGCCGTCCGGCGAAGGGAGGCGAAGGTCAAGTGTGCCAGAGTGTGGACGTGTGGATGTGGCCATGCAATTAAGACCCCTGTGCACGACACAACAACAACAGCAAGGAGAAAAAGGAGCCAAAGACAGGACACGGGACACATGTGCATATAAATTGCTTTGATGAAAATATATGCAGAAATCTCGACATATTCCCGCATTTCGCACCCAGTCGGCAGATGCTGCCATTTTCACCTTCCAACTTTTCGAATTGCACAAAAGATTTTCCCGAACACTCAGTCCCCCTCACTCCCACTTCCCATTTCCATTTCCATTCATCCATCATTTCGTTTATGCCATTTTCATTTGGATTTTCATGCGTGAAAATCTGTTGCCGGTGGTAACAAATAAAAATGAAAACAACTTAAAGATGTTTATTGCTCAATTGTATTTTCTTTTATGTGGAAAGAAATTTGCCCAAGCGAAATGGCAGCTTTAAAGTGTAAAATCAATTTTGTATGAATAATATTTGGTTATATTATAAAGGCTTAATATACTTGATTTTATGGTGAGAATGAATCGGGAATCGAAAATCGGGAATCAGTTTTATAAACAAGATGGCCAGGCCATAAACTTGGCCAAAAGTGTATCAGTTTCTGATTAGCTGCTGATTCGATTTTGCAGTCGAAAAGTTTTCCAGCTCGTAACTTGTGTTACAAACTTACAGCTGGCCAGGCAAAAATCTCCTGGTAATGCATCGAAAATGCAAATAATTAAATTTTCAAGGAAGTGCCCAGCAAAAACGTACCATATCAAGTTTATAATTAAATTTGTGAAATATGAGTGCAGAGAGATGAACTGAACTGAAAGGTTTCACAGTTTGCCTAATTGCTTGACTAAAAATATTGAATTGTCTTGGAGTTTAGTTTTAGTTTAAAACTGATTTTTAATTGTGCAAATTTATTAAGCAAAATTTGTAATAGAAAATAACTAAATCTAATGCTTAAATTCTTGAAGTAAATATTATTTAAATAGAAGCGAGCATAGTTGGTCATTAAATGTTGTTCCCAGGCGTGTCTGTGACTCTGTGGTGTAAATAAAAATAACCATAAAATCAGTATGTGTTGCGATGTTACTTTTTCTATATAATATATATATGTTTTTTTCTTTTTTGCTATTGCAGTTTGTCAAATTTCGGTGGCTTTTGTGTTTGCCTAAACAAACCCCATAAAAGTTGACAGCTGTCGACAGGGAAATTAAAGCCATACACCCGACACAGCCAGCTTTTCCCCAAAGACTCGTTTCGGTGCAGAGGCAGGCGGGGATTTATTTAGTTGAGTTGCCAAATAAATGTTTTGCAGTTTTAACAATGTTTGGCAATCGTTTACTCACTTCAATCAATGGCAAATTGCAGTCAAGATTCGGCATGCAGCGTGCACTTGGCGTATGCGTAATCTGCTGAAGTGGCAACCAGATCCTCTGCCCCGTTTCCTTTTCCGTTTCCGCTTGGTGTTGCTTGGCACATATTCCTTTCCTTGTACCGATTTTCCCCATATATATATGTATGTATGTATATAGCCCCATATGTCCTCCACCTTGTCGAATTTATCTTTGGCAGGACACACACACAGAGGCACACAGAGTAACAACACTTTTGTATGCAAATATATCAGACGTCGCCCCCACGTTGGCAGTTAAGCACATGTGCCATGTCAGTCCCACTTTCGCTTCGTGCCAGGACTCCATAGCCACCGGGATGCCCCATACCTTTGGGGGTTTCCCGGCCCCGTTTTGGATGTGTCTCTTGGCTTGGTGGGGGAAACAGTGAGTTTGAATGGAAGAAAAACGAAGAGAAGTTAGATTTCTTAATTGCAATGTTAATTTTTTAATGAGAGAAACCTTCAGTTTCAAATATAAAATTCTAGGAAATGCCTATTAATGAATTATTTCTTGAAAATTCGATTTCAGCTAGTCCTAAAATTGAAATACTAAATTAAATACCTTCCAACTAATTTTCTTAAAATCCTTTAATGCCACAGTTCTCTCTCTCTCTCTCTTGGACCTGGACACACTTTTGAGGGGGGACAATGCTTGATTAATAGCTTTTGAGCCACTGTGCAGGGTGCACCAGTGGGCGCCATAAAGCGCACAAGTGCCAAATTGCTTAGGCAAACTACGTTAGTTATTGCGGACAACGGTTGCTACTTGGTTACTTCGATTCCAAAGCCAGACTACACTTGAAAATTAAATAAAAAAAACTCCACAAATAAGCCAGCTTCTTGTATAACTTCTTAGACATGTAGGAATTCATTATAGAATCCTTATGATTAATAACCGAAAAGCTTTAAAATTAAACTCAAACTGCTTTAAAAAAAAAATTCACCTAGTGTTGGCTAGTGTATTTCCCCATTTTATGTGGCTGTTGCTATGGCCTGTTAAGACCTCATAACTGGCTCTTTGCGCATCGAGCATACGCCATGTGTGCCGGCGCCTTGACAAGAACATAAATAGCCCCCGAAAATTGGGTTCGCAATGGATGGTCTCTGGTTGGTATTGGTATGGATATGGCCAAATGCCCGAATGTTTACCCACCGACAACTGTCAGTTCGCTCTGTCCGAGTGTCTGTCCGAGGGAAGCACCCAAACAATAGATAAACACAGGAAAAACCCCCGTCTTTCTGTCTCTCTGTCTTTCTGTCCCTCTGACAGGCTAAAAGCTCAGCAGGAGCAATCACTTAACTCTTGCCCCCTCCCACCCCAGTTTTCCCCGAGAAGAGCTACTTGCTTGTTCACCTGCAACGCCAAAAACTTCAGCTTTCCATATCAAAAACAACAACAAGAAGGGAAAGGAAAAGCAAGGAAAAGCAAGTATACTTAAACCCATTCAAATTCGAGTAAATCACCTGGCAGAATGTATGCTACACAGATGTGTATTTCGTAGAATACTCAAGTTTCTACTTTAAATAGGTTAAAGAGTTGCAATTGACTCGAAATTAATTTGTATTTGTATAAGGAAAAGCATCTCCTGAGGGGATTGATTACCTTTCCAAGAGCACCGATTACAGATTTCGGGGGAAATCCCCCCATTAAATTCCTGCAGGGTCGCTGATAATGATGCAAAACCAGATCCTTCACATCGCCACAAACATTGTTTTCCACTTAAAACGCCATCAGGTTTCTGGTGTGGGAGTCACTCGATGCTCTGTGATACTTTCCATCACAATATTTATTCAGCCAAATGCCTCCAAAGCCATGTTATCAATGCAGACCGCCCCCTCTAACCCCAAGCCCCCATCAACGGACAATGATTGATGGCATAAAAAAGGTTCATAAATTAACCGGAAAAGCGGCGTGAAAAATATGAGAATTTCCTTTATTTCTATTAATTAACACACAGCTTGCACTCCTTTTTTCAAAGTTTATTTGGTTTTAATTGAGGGATTATTTACCTCTTCCTTTCCTTTTTGTATTCCTATTATTCGGTTTTTCAATTTTTGTCTGTAATTTTATTGGTTTTCATATGGAAACCTATGCATCACAAACAAGGGAATGAAAATTGAATATTTCATGGAAAGTAATTTAAAGGCACAACAAAAATGTATCAACGCTTGAATCAAATTTTGAATATGTAAGAAATTTATATATTTTATTGCTAAAATAAAGTCCAAACAATTAATATGTATAAACACACAAGTGATGGAAGCCTTTAAAGGATATCTCAGCCAGAAACCTAAATTCTTAAAACTAAATTCAAGTTCCTTAAAACAAAAATCAAGAAAGAACTTCTTCATATTTTGAATTTCCTGAAACTTTTCAAACAATTTTTTAATAAATGGAAAACATCCAATAAAGGCAACAGATTTTTCTGGGGAAACAAAAATATTTCAATTATTTCCGCGCTCCTTGAACTTTCTCATGCGAGCAGATAGCAAGTCCGCGTTTTTTGCCGAAATATGTATGCTCGATTTTTTCTTTTATCAGCCTCTGAATGCATTCAAAAGTCAGAGTACAAGCCCCATGTTCCACTCAAGCCAGGCCACAAAAAATAAAAATCGAAAACAAGCCACAAAAAAATCAAACAAAAAAAAAATGGAATTGAGGAAGCGAATAAAAAAAGAAGGAAAAACAAAACAAGGAAACACAAATGCCACGTATACGCCACGTTGCCTGGCGCTTTCCTGCTGCAAGGGGGAAAATCAAAGATTGCCGGCCACACACACACTCACACCGCTTTCCTTTTTGGCCCATTTCGCGCTCTTATATCAGAGAGAAAAGCCGGCAGGGATCCGGTTCGGCGGTCACGCGCCAATACAAGCGCTGCAACTAGCTCTCATGCAGTTGCTTAAACGCAGCGATTAGCAAAAGGACACGTACGAAGGATGCTCACGGACGGCTGCACTGGAAGAAGCGGGAGGCGGAATAAAAGGAGAAAATGTATAGAAAATAGAGGAAAATTCCTGAGAAGTATTACAGGTAAAGCATTTCGTGAGGTTAAAAGAAGTAAACAAAATACTCTGCCCTGCACTCAAGTTGTGATATACAAATCCGTTCCTAGAAATAAACCACAAATCAAGAACTATATCCTCACCCATTTTTTTTTTACTGTGCACCCCTGGGAGTTTTGTGTTTTGTGCGATTGCGGCAACAAGTTCGGTTAACGAGGCCGGTCGACAAGGGGCCCAAATCCTGAGCCGGAGTGGCCTCGCCTCGCCTTGCCACTCTTGTGGCCAGCAATTTACAATGGCATCGTTTAATACAATTGCACACGCGGCGTATGCGTAACGAGTTTGCTTCGACGACTCGAATTTATGGTGAGACATAAAAAAAAAAAAAAAGAAAAGGGAATATGTGTGAATATATATGCCATTGGGGCTAATGCGCAAAAATCGTAGACAATTTTTCATTAAATCATCTCATTGGCACAACGCAGACAAGAGCAGGAAAAGCAGGAGCGAGGTTCCAGGCCAAAAGAGCAAGACAATGAAAATGTTGGTAATTGAATTTATAAAGAATGGCACAGGGAATGGAATAAAGAATGGAAATTTTTGTTTTTCAATGAGCGAGCAATGCCAGAGCCAAGGAGAGACTTCAAAAAAAATGTTTGAAGATTGTTAGGGAAGTTTTTCAAAACCTCTAACATTCTGCATTAAACTTGAAGTTTAAAATTGCAAATAAAGTAAATTTGAATTTGGTAAATCAATATACAAAACCTGCAGATGTCATAGCTTTAAAATTGTAATAATTATATTCAATAACATTGAAATATGTTTACCATAAACTTGTTTACTGCATAAAACATTTTTTTTTAATACAATTGAACTAATTTTAAGCTTGTTCTCTATAAAACTTTAAATATTCCTAATAATCTTTAACTTGTTTATTGTAATAAAAACATTTAATAATCTTACACATATTTTGAAACCTTATTTCCATTAATAAATTTATTTCCTTTTCAATGGTCTATATAAACCACATATATTTATGGTATTCAAATATTTATATTTTCAATATTACGTTTGAAATATTTTAAGGTCGGTTACTGAAAAAAAAAAAATATTTAATAAAATATAACAAGTATTTGTAAATTGTATTTCCATAAATACATTCGTTTCCTGACTTTTTTCAAACTCCTTTTCCTTTGCCCCATCTTTAATCCCCTTTATATTTAAGGTATTCAAGTATTCAAATTTTAATTCCAATAAACTCAAAATAAAACGTAAATAAATCCAATAAAAGCAATTCTAGAAAATTCCAAAATTAGCTTCAAATATTTGGTTTTATTTGGAGATTCCGGGAAATATGTATATTGAACAATCACCGATATTAGCTACCAATTGAGAATACTGGAAGCAGAGACAAATTTTTGAAAAACTTAAAAAATCCGCAAAACAATCTCAAAACACACACACAAAACACACTCACTCACGAAATTCATCAACAATTCCACAGAATTGGTATCTTGCTTGTTCGTTTTCGCTTTATTGTTTTAATGCCAATTAATGTTTTTTGATTTTTGGAATAAATAAATTTATATTTACCGTTTTTTTTTTTTCAATGGAACGCACTTTTCAGTCGTTCGAATCCAATGAGAATTTCGTGCACATTTTTTTGCGTTTACACGGCAGCAGTTCTGTTCTTCAAAAAATCAGTTTTTTAGTTTTCGAAAATGTATTTGTTTGTCTTTGTTTTGCTATTACTTTGATACTTTCTTTTTGAAATATATAATTTCTTTGTTTATATATTTTATTTAGTTTATTTATACAAGTTAATAATATAGCTTGGGGGGTGCACAACACTTAGAAGCACAAACAAAAAAAGAAGTTGCTTAAATTATTTGAATATTTTGTATGTTTTTTGAGTTTCCTTTTTATGCTTTGTTTATTTTGTATGTTTTTGTTTGGTTTTTTCTGGTTCTGGCTTAGGATGTTTATGTTGATGCGATGTAGAGTTGGAGAACTGAGAGCTCCTGAGAGTTGGTTTCTGTGGCTTCGCTGGCTTCGTTGGCTTGCTGCTCCTCTGGCACAACTCGCCTCGACGACCGTTCAAATGAAACTTATGCCAGGCCGAGTCCGTCGAAGGAATATAAACTGTGGACCGTTAGGCGGCGGGAGCAAGCGATAGGGCGGCACTTCGGCTAGCGAGCCGAGCGGGGCCGAAGTGCGGCAAAACACCTGTAAGCAGCCATCGCGAATGCCGGCGGAGAGTGTGAGCGACAGAGAGAGGGCGAAAGAGAAAGAGCCGCTGAGAAGTAGAGAGAGAGAGAGAGAGAGAAAGCGAGAGCATAAGAAGCCGTATCACACTGCGGCACTTTCACTCACTCTCGCTCTCTCTCTCTCTCTCTCTGTTGCACACTCTCCCTCCCTCCCTCTCTCTCTCACTCTGTCTCTCTCTGGCTCCTGCTCCTGGCTCGCCACCCACTCTCTCTCCCACTTCCCACTCACTCACTCCCGCCTTCGGAAGCGGAAGGAAACTCAACAGTTGGCATATTACGCCGTGCAAGTGGGAATGAGAGGGGAGATCGTTGAGGGTGGGTAGCGGGGGAAAAATCGGACGAAAATCGGGGAAAAGCGCTTCTGATTGTTGTCGTTGTTTGTTGCCATTAAATTTATGACAATCATTTGTTTGGGGTTTTAACTTAAAACAAAGTCAAACAGAAACAGAATCCACAAGTGTCGAAAAACTATCGATAACTATCGAAGACGATTGCGTTAATAGCATCGTTAAATGTAATCGTTTACTCATGGATTTTTGTTAAATTTAAATTTAATTACATTTTAAAATTAAATTAAATTTAATTGACTGCGTAATAAATAATTGTCAAGTAACCCCGAAATGTACCCAAATAATTGATTATTTCATTATCGTTTGCTTTATTTCAAGGTGCGAAATAGTTATTTATTACCATTGAATGTAAGAACATTTTGCATTTGTTAAAATTACAAGCATTGTCTTTAAACAAGTTAAGTTAGCTACTAATATTTTTCCAAAAGGTGAATAGGTATTTCAATTTAATTTAGGAAAAGAACAGATCGCAAAAGGCTGTATAGAAATCATCCGACTCATCCGCCTCGTCGACCTCGTTGAGTAATTTCTTCAGCTTTCGCAACAGATCCGTGTCCTTGCGCAGGGACTCCACCACCCTTTGGGCCGTATAGTTGTTGTTCAGCAAGCCCACTTTCCTGAGAACACGCACCACTCGCTTCTCTTCGGGAGTAAGTTTGATTCGCTTCTGAGAAACTAGACGGAGATGCCCCTTCTCAAATATGGGTCCAATTACATGGTCCAATTTGTGGGCACCACTATGGACCATAGCATAGCTCTGGATGCGGTCCTTGTGAACCGGTCCTGAACTGGCTGAATTATCCCGAACTGGGTTATTATCCTGGGCCCACACGGAGACGGTGAGGAAAGCCAGAAACCCAATGAGCGTTAGGTAAGACATTTCGAAAACTATAAACTTCACTGCGGAGCTTCATGGGTTTTTATACATTTTTAACTGCGGAAAATTGACTAAAATTCCATTTGAGATAATTTGATTTATGCCTAAAGCGTAGGTGTTTTGCTATCCGCACTGATAAGTCCGAGGAAAATGTTATTTTCTACAGCACATTATGCTGTATAGTTTATCTTGGTAAATTTCTAAGCATATTACTCATACGCAACGTTGCCTAGCTGAATGCCAATGTGTTCAATGTTAAACAACTTTAAATAGTTTACAACATTTTTATAACTCAAGGAAACATTCTAAAGAAGCTCTGCTCAAAGGAAAATATTATTTTCTACGGCCCATTATGTTGTAAAGTTTATCTCAGTACATTAATCATACGCAATGCTGCTTATATACTGGTCTGAGGCTATTAAAAATTAAAAGCAAATACCTATTTTCAATGTTAAACAACTTTAAATACTTACAACGTTTTTAGAAATGCAGAAAATATTTTAAAAGAATTTGGCTTTGCTTCTAAATATTTTGTAAGAAGTACAAAGCGAAAACTTAAGACAAATGCTAAACTATGTAAATATTAGTTCAAAAATATTTTACACCAAAATTAAATAAATAAGAATGTTTTGATTTTAATGTCCAACTTTTAAAATCAATTGATTAAAACCTGCTTCTGCATAAACGCATGTAAACACACAATCAAACGGCAATTAACTACTAAATAGCATCTCAATTAATGACAAACGGCAATTAAAGGCTCGAAAGCCAATTTGGTGGCCCAAACACGCCGGTCACTAATCGGAAGGAAGGAGCCGCGCAGAACGGCAAACGGAGAACGGCGAATGCTTATTGATTCTCGTTACTAGCCTAATCTAATCGATTATGTTGCTGTTGGTACAACTGCTGCTGCAATTTTTTTGTTGGTGACCCAAAAACATGCTTTTTATAAAGCAATTACGGTGGAAACGAACACGAGAGCCAAATGGCGTCCACAAATTATTCATATGTGCATGTGTCCGTATGGATTGTGATTTATTCAGTGGCATGTAAATGCGGCCAATTGATTCGACATCGGCAATAATAATGTGGCATACTTTCTGGCTCGAAAGAGCCACAGCCAGATACAGTGCCAGAGCCCCGCAGTGTTCCGAAAGGAAACTTTCAAGAAAGTAATTCCCTGCAACCTGTCCATCAGTTGTAGGTCTATTAGTGATATAATTCGCCTTGACTAAATTACATAAAATGACTGAAAATAGTTCCAAAAACTACTACTGGAAATCATACCCCATATCGACCCCTCACGATGACCAAATTTACCTTTTTGTGTGCCTGCCCTGCCCTGCCTGTCCATCAATGGGCAATCAATGTTTTGGGCCATATATTTGGACAGATATTTATGTGCAGACAAAGGCAATCGGCATGTCAGGTGAGCAGTTTTAAAAGGAATGCCAGGCAGGTGGAAAATCAGCCCGGGGGAGGGGGAAAATTATGCGGCCAGCAGCAGAAGCAGCAGGAGCAGCAGCAGCGGGTGTCTAACAAAATGTTTTCACATTATTCAAATGAAATGCTCTCTTTATTGTCTGACACAGAAATTGCAGCAACACCAACAACAACAATCAGCAAACAAATAAAAAAAAAATGAAAATAAAAGGAAACTCGGTAGTGGAAAATACAAAGAACAAAAAATATAACCTGCATTCACAGCAAACAATGAATCATCATCAATGATGTTTTCTTTGGGTGAAAATGAGGGGGGAAAATATACGTACAAAAGAGTAAAAAAGAGTAATCAATGGGTTAAGGTTTTTCTTCATTAATTATATATTCGGTTAAGCCAGACGAAAGCCATATAAAAATAGACTCTGAAACATATATATAAAACGCTTGTGTAATACCTTGATTACCAAAAAATACTCGAAATATCTCTAATATTCAAATAATATATAAAAGTACCTGTAAAAATCTATAAATCCCCAACTTGAAATCACTTTTCTGAGTGTAATTCATTCGGACCTCGAGTAGAACAAAGGACTAGACAAGGAATCGCAGAATTTGTGCCAACCGCAAACTTTTCCCCGCCTATCGGCGTATGTCCAATTGTAATGGCCGAGTGCGTGGGTACTTTTATGTACACTTAAGTAGGATATATAGAAGGTATATACTTAATAAATATATATATATAACATATTCATATAGGAGACATCGCTGCAGCGCCAACTTACAGAAAAGGCGGAGACACATAATAAATGCTATACACCACTTATTCCCTGAATTTATTGAGTTCATGTAATTTAATTCCCAAGAAAAATACCTAATTATAAAATTCCATAGAAAAAGTATAAAAATCAAGAAGGAGATATATATAATATAATATATAATATATATTTCAATAAGATATTTTACTTTTTTTTTTATTTCTTTGAATATAATATAAATCATGTCATCATGTCAATCGAGATTCAAAATTTTCTTGCCAAAAATTTCTTGTTGGAAAATTGGTTCACCTTTTGTGGGTCCCCCGCTTGACATTCAGAATAATTCAGAGACAGCGCCAAAAATGCGATATGAACCATGACGAGAAAAACGTAACCAAAACCAAAAAAAACAAAAAAAAAAATGAAAAAGAAACCAGAACGAAGCCTACGGCTTGACTGCAGCGCCTGCCAAGTGGTTGGCAGTCAATGGGCCATTTCGTAGGCCTATCTACATAGCAAAGCGGTACAATAGAGCTCAAGAAAATATCATACATTAATAATAGATATAGAAAATATAAATTTTAAAAAATTATCCAGCTTTTAATCAGGCTTGTCATATTTTTAAATATTTATTTTCTACCCTATTACTTTTCTGTATTTATTTTGCCTAATATTCCCTCATCAGACCATACAGTTTCTTGTACCTATTCGAGTGCTGACTATAGTAAGGCAGATATAAGGTCGCATCTCAAAGTGCCAACTGAAGCAAAGGCGAAGGAGAGCAGCAGGACGCCAAGGACGCTGCGGCCTGTGTGATATGTTAATTTGGCCTAAACTACACACCGAAAGGAAAACCAGGCGGGGGAAAACGGGGAAAACCCGGCAAGGCGAAGTGAAAGCGAAAAGCGTCCTTCGTCCGCACAAATCCCAAAGGCGAAATGTGTCATACATTCGCCAGTTAGCGGTGGGATTTTATAGAAAAGAAAAAAAAAAAAAATAATATATAGAAGACAGAAATACACTTTTCTTTTTTCTATCTCTCACTCAAGAAGGCTGCTTGGGATAGTTGTGATTTATGCCCCTAACATGGAGACTTTTATTTTCTTCAGGAAGCTAATGAACGTAAATCATCTTTAATTATTTTCGAACATTTAAATAATGGAGTTAATCGATTTGAAATTCCAAGTTTGAAATTACCAAGTGGGAACATTTGAGAAACTATGAAATTTTAACAAAAATTCCCTAATTCCCTGTTAGCTTGAAAACTTATAGTAAACAAGTGAATTTGAAGAAAAATCTGTCCTAAAATATGTTTTATAATTTTTATAATAATTTCTTTGTAACATCAAATTAGTTTTCTTTATTTTCCCCCTAGTTTATTATATAAATTTTACATTTTTATCATTAACAAAAAATAAAAGGAAAGACAAGAAAAGGTATCTGGCTACGTAGTCCCTAATGGCTTTGCGTTAAGAAATTCTTAGATGGCGGAGGCTATAATGAAAGTTGGGCCATTGTGGCGCCCACCAGGACTCATCCTCCCACCTCCGCCCCCTCAAACGCCCCACGATTGACACGTTCGCCCGCCCAGCGAGGGGGGCGAAGCACACGATTCTCATATATCCCACAGAAAGACGTCCGTCCCCCTGCTCTCCACACCTTCTCCACTGTCAAATTTAATGCGGTTCGCTGTTTATTAGATTTGCACAAATGGCATTTTCGGCAGTAGGTTGCGCCACTGAAAATGTGGGGGGTGTCTTGTGGGTGCGAAGGTCCTTTCTAGGCGTTAAGTGCTTGCTGGTTGCTGGTGGTGGTGTGTGTTTTTGCAGGATACGACAACGACAACGACAACAACAAACACCAACTCTATCGGCTGCTGCCAAAAAACCGACAGCAAAATTATTGAAAATTCATTTAAATGTCAGCAATGTTGAGAAGCATCAAATAAAAAAAAAATATATATATATAAAAATGGCGCAACATGTCGTATGCGCAATATTAAATATTAAAACGTTTACATTATTAATAACAAACAGGCGGAAGGAGCTGAGACCGGCACACAGACAAAATTAAATTTCATTTCACAGCATAGAATCAACATATTTATGAGTGTTTTCTGAGTGCGAAAAGCAACTGGAATTCGATTGTAAATTAGAACTGGGAAAAGGGAAAAGGGCAGTGAAAAAGAAGGCCAACATTGATGGCGACAAAGAGAAAATGAAATCCACGATGCCGCCGAAAATCTGCAGGGCATGGCAGGGAAAACTCGATGAAAATAGAGGGAAATCGCCGTTGTGTATTTTGAGTGGCTCTATTGAAGGACGATGACCACTGTGATTTGTGAATCCAGAATAGAAATCGATGATAAACTGGGTTGCTACCCTAACTAATTGGTTTGCAATAAAAAGAATTATTTAAAGGTAATAAATCTAAATTCGGGTTGGAAATTTGTTAACCTCAATAATTGGGTGAATTGTAGTTTCCATTAGAATCCAGGCAGTTCTCTAGTATTTTAGAATCTTGACTGCATACCGCCCTTTCAAATAGAGCCCACTCAGTGTTTTCTACTGCAGGTAAGTCCAAAACAAGACTATTATCGTATATCCAATAAAATATATAGAATTTACAAGCTCAATATTAGCTAATAAGTACTGATGGGACGCATGTGAAACCCAAAAATATATAAATAAAAATAATAAAATAAAATGTAAACTAGAACGATTATGTGTACAAAAAATATTTAACAAAATAATAAAAAAAAAAAACTGCTTTAAAAATAAAGAAAAAAAATGTATTTTAAAGAAAATAAACAAAAATATTTAATAAATTAAAGAAGCTATGTGAAGTACGCGTGCATTTATAATTTAAGGCCATACGTATTTCATTGCCCATTAAGTTTCCATTTCATTTGGCGGAGTTGCGTGGGTTTGTGAGGAAATTGAAATACCTAGCACGGGCGTGGGATGCATTGGCATTGGCATTGCGGTGACAGCGGAAATCCCTTCCCTTCCGATCCGCTCCATTTCCGCGAGAACTGTCATAAAAATCAGCGTATGCATTTGTCGAACAACATACCACACACACACACAGACAGAGAGACTCACATATCCCATTACAAATCCTTGTCCAGTTTCGCCCCGTAAAATCCCTCATCTCGAAAAAGTTCATTTCAGTGTCATGTTTAAGGCTCGTAAAATCAACTCTCATGGCTGAGTTTTTCGGTTGCGTTCCGTTCCGAATCGGATTGCATAATATCAATATCAATTTCACAATTTTCCCCACCAGCCCTTCCGCTCATTGTTGTTCTTTGTATGGATATTGCCCCCGAAAATGCTCCTTCATTCCCACCCATAAGAGAACAGTCTTTGCTTGCTGCTTTTCCTCATTTTCCTTTTTGTGCCGTTCAATGGGAGCTCGCTATTCTTTTTTCTTTATTCAGAGAGAGAGTGAGAAAAGGGCGACTTTAACGGGGCGTATGCGTAACGCGCACAATGCGAAAGTCTAGAAAGCCAACAAAGAACGAAAAAAATAAATAAATAAATAAATAAATATAAAAAAGAGAAGAAAAAAAGGAAAAGCGGGAATAAAATTCCCTCTCATATGCAGATATAAGATAACTGTAATTATTGATTGAGAAATTTGATTGAAATGTTATGCTTACATTTTTCAGGCTGCAAAAAACCACGAGATTTGATTTTTATACAATAAAATTGCCTTAATTTTATTAATTTAATTTTAATTTTTAATTTTATTAATTTAATTATTATAATCAGCTGAATTAATTTTCTATATATATAGGTATTATTTTATTATTTTATTATGGAATTTATTAATTAATTATATACCTATTATTTATATGAAACCCAATTTGAAGTGTGGATTTGTGTCTGACTTTTAACACCCTTAAAACATTGCAATAATAATTAGAATAAGCATAAAAATTATCCTTCGAGCCGGATTTTTATTCAATTGTTACCCTTAGTTTCTTTAGTTTATTCCTCGCTCAACTTACACCTTTTTCAAAGATATGCTTGTGTAAGAAAATCTAGCCAAATCGAGACATATTCTCTTTCTGGCTTAAATTTCCTTGCGGCACAAAACGTGTTGGCCAACCCCGGACCCCCCAGCCCCTTTCCACACCTGGTTTTTAGACCCATTTCAACCACTCGCCAGGTTAACTGCTGCTGGAAATATGATTACAATGGTTGACAGACAAAAACGTCGTGCCAGGTGGGAAGGTTGTCAAAACGTATACATGTCCGACCGATGCGTGCGATTACCGCTTGGGGGTGGTGAGGGGTTTGGAAAATGGGCGGGAAAATGGAAGAAGAAAAGCGGCAAAAAAGTGAAATGTGTGTGTGGGTAAAAATGGGATTGTTTGTTTGCGACATTGAAAATAAAGCTTAAAGCCAGGCAAACAGAGTTGTATTAAATCAAAGTAATTGTGAAATATATTTATATAAATCATTTCATTTGTAAAGAAATTTATGATAAAATATCTAAATATATTGTTTATTATGTGTGCAAATATAGGGTATAATACATATTAAAAATTGTGCTTCAAATATAAGATATACAAAGGGGAAATCCTCCTGATTACCTTGTTACATTTGTTATGCACAAATAACAATTTTCTAAAGTAATTTAATTTGAATTTCAATAATTAACTGCTGGATTAAGTAATCACCAGAACTTCCAGGTACTCCCATCCATATTTAATGTCACAATCAATTTTAGTTTAAGAATCACTTAATCCCAGGGAATTTGGTCCACCAATACCGGGTAATGTTTTATTAATTGAGCCCACAAAGGGAATAATAACCAAATGGTTAACTCTTCGCTCCCGCTTTAGTATATATTATTTATTTATATTTTATATATATTTTGCTGGCGAATTTGCATTGGTTTTTGAGTCGTTAAGCCGGCAATAAAGTTTAGCAAGTAAAAACGTATATCAGGAACGCATTAAACTGCATTAATCTTGTCAGGATGGTAAATACCTGATGTAATGTGCATGTTTTTGGGTTTTATGTACGTGCGCATATATTTTCGCTCGCCGCCCTTTGTTTTCCTTATTTTTTCCCGCTTAACGACAGGTTCGTAAAAATATTTTTGTTGTACTCACGTATCGCTGCAACGAGAAGGGAAGAAGAGAACAGAAAACCAGTTAAACCAAAATTGTAAATGAAATGAGAAAATCGATATTAAAGTAGATGGCAGATTTATAATGTCAATCTTTATGTTTTATATATTTTTTTGTATAAATTATAATACCACAAACATGGATGAAAGATGAAGAAATAAACGTAAAAATCACTTTTATATTTATTGGCATTTCCTTGGCTGTAAGTTTATAATTTTGTTATTACTATTTTATAATTTTCTTATGTTTTTGCAAACGAAATCCCTTAAGAGATTTTAGGCCTTAAGCTTTAATAATGCTTTCAAGGCTTCTTTAAAGAATTAACTAACTGAACAACACACAAACCCACTTAATCTTTTAGCTAACTTGGTTAATAGAGTGTAAAGAAGGTGACAAATATTAACCAGAGTTCTTAGACAAGTATGTGTTCTCATACTCAAACATTGTTGGACAAAATTCAGGCATTTTGGGGGAAATTCCCTTAAAGGACGCAGGAACGCCTGACAAAAAAAAAAAATGCAAATAAAATAAAAGCCCGTTGGCAAAGCACGGAACAAGGAAAATATGAATACCCTAAAATTCATTGCGATTGAGAGGGTCACAACGAAGTATCTAGAAGTTAATACGAAATATTATAATCTCAATATTAAAGCAAGGAAATATTGTGAAGGTTTGTAGTTAAAATTAATTTATTTAGATAATATTAGAAGCAGCAGCAAATTAGTTTTTGTCTACAAAAAGTACTTAAGAAATGGTATAATATCCCATTTAAATTGTTAATATTTAAAATTTCTAGGTTAGATAAATAGTACCTGTAATTTAGTTTCAGGCCATTTTTTACACAATAACTCATATATTTCTATTCTCGTCTATTCTCTATGTGTTCTACACAATTTTACTTAAAATGTGGTGCCTCGAATGTGTCGAGTTTCTCTCTAGGAGCACACGCCCAGGGTTTCACTGAAAACTGGGACTGGTATTGGGCTTGAGTAAATCAATACACTGGACAAATTTATTTTGAAGGGCAATAAAAAGGATTTTAATATTTAACAAAGAAAGAAACCCTTGCAGCTTACAATTGAATAATTATGAATTAAGCAAATTTTATCAAAATATAAGGAATGACTTCTTCACTGAGTTCTGCGCCTGATATTTTAATACCCCGAAAGGAGAATTTCAAGTTTTCCAGCAAAGTTAAATTGTTTTTTAAAGGATTCTTAAAGTTCTCAAATGTCTCTCCGATTTCTCCCAGTGCAGGGCGTATGTGCGTGTATAATAAGCATAACAGCTTGGCGCAACCTTGCTTTAGCTCCCGTCTAAAGCGACGCTGCGGGCATCACATATTTTTGCAAGCCACTAAAATGCGCGATTCAGAACGACGCAAAATACACAAAAGCAAAAACTTCGACAAAAAAAAAAGGCTCAGCGAGTGGCAGATATAAAATAGAAGAGAAAAAACACACCCACACACATCAGGCAGCAGCACATACATAGATACAAATGTGGAACCGCACGCGAATGCAAGGCAACTATCCTAACTATTTCTGTGCCCTCAACAAGGTAAATTAGCTGCATAATCAAGATAGAGATATAAATAAATTGTAAGTTAAATTTAAGGAGAGAAATAGTATTTTAATAGTAGAAATAGTTTTTTAAATAGTATTAAAAATATGTTGTATACTTATTTAGTATAAATATTTTAAAGAAATTAAATTGAAATGCCACACAAACCTTTACAAAATTAAAAGGAAATATTATGCGCCGTTGAGTTCCGTCTTGAAATTAAATTTTAAAAGCTTTATTTTGTGTTAATTGCAAGGCTTTAAAAAATACATATTAAGACTTGATCTAGAATTAATAATTTAGGTTCTAAATACAGACAAAATATTTGATTTAAATACCATGGCTAGAAAATTTAGAGCTAGAGAGCTAGACTTTAAGGTGTCTGTTTTAAGCAATTTCCAAGCTTGCAGAGCGGAAATTTCTTGGCCTGCTTCTGTGGCATTTCCCACAAATTTTAAATGTTGTTTTACTCTTCCTATTTTTGTTTTGTTTTTGGCAAAGTAAAGGATTTTAGGGCATGCAGGGTGCAGCAGCAGCAGCCGAAGCCGAAGCCGCCACAGAAAATCCCAGTGGGTCGCCAAGCTTGAGCTTCAGCTCCCGCACAGATGCTAACAATTTTTGCCAGCATTAAAGCCGAGCTGCAACTTTTTGACAGCCGGGGGAAAAACAAGGAAAAACGGCTGAAAAAAAGGAAGGTGGAGAAAAGCGTAGAACTGCACACACACACTGACACACATCGCTTGTGTGTGCAACGGAAAAACTTACTGTACTTGGGCAATGTTTTATGAGTTTCTGTGGTATGTCAAAGGGGATGATGCCGCCTCTGTCCCCAAAGATCCTAGATGAGTGCCACTCTCCTTTGGGCATTTACTTAAATGTTTATTCATATTTCATTTCTTATCTTTGGCCAGGTCAAAGGTCGCCAACTTCACTTAACATATCATTTGCATTTGCAAAACAAATGATTAATTGCCCGGTTTTGGTAATTGAGCGCTGGGGCCAGGTTTAATTTAAATAAAGGTATGAGAGAATTAGTGGCAGCACAAAGGACATCCCCCATAAATGGGAAATACCTGCTTTTACTCAGAAATTGCAATAAATAAATCACTAAGCTCTTAAAATCTCCTAAAAATGAACCTAAAAGTATGCTATTTTATTGCCAAACTAAGTTTGAAAATAATGCAGCATAGTTTTCGGAGCATTTAAAAAGATATTAAATAAAATATGTATAGGATTATTAGGGGAATATTTTTAATAAATTAAAACTATTGAAACTTATATTCTTCAGAAAGCTAATAAATTACTCAGGTCTTTGAAGGAGGAAAATAAATAAACTAAGTTTTAAAATGAATTGTATATTAACCATATTAAGTCTAAATAAATTCATATATGTATTTAATAAAAAATCCAATTTTCAGTTCTACAGTTGTGATCACACCTGTACAGGTATGCATAGTACGTACATATATGGGAATGCATTTGGTGCCCTGCTTAATTTTCTGCACAATTAACTGAGTTGAAATGTAGCCAAAAATTGTAAATATTTACAGACCCTCAAGGCCGGCGAAAGTGAAGGGTTGAGGGGTATGGGAATGGGGTGGCTCCTTCACCAGCAGGTGGGTCGATCCAGGTAATGGCTGACACCTCCATCAAAAGGATAAAAAGCCAACGTACTTCATTAATTTTAATTAAGCGCCCACAGCATGACAAAAACGTGAGACCAAAAAAGGCGAGACCAAGGGACGACAACGGCGGCAACACTGATGGAAAAGGGATGGTGGATGTGGATGGAACAGCGGGCGATGGGAGTCGAAATAGGAACGTCAAGGACACTCACAGAGAGGAACATTTAATACGCGAGTTACCGTATTTTTGAGAGATTTATATTAAATATTATATATATTTATTATATTATTCTGTATGTATTTAAATACATTTGTTTGTATTTAGTATTTATAAATATTTATAATTTATTATATATTATTTTGATTTTATGTCTGGAAAAACATTTTGAGGCGATATTAATTGGTAAATATTTACATAAGTAATAAGCGTCAAAGAACTTTATCTTTAATTATTTGTAATAAGCATTAGTACCTTTTTTAAACCAAAGTGCTTATTTATTTCATAATAACATATTAAACTCTGTATTTATAAATTAAAAGTAAACCAAAACCGATTTTTCTATTTACAGAACAAATCTAATAAACAAAGCTGAAAGTGCATCAAATTTTAAGACAATCTTCCCATGAATAAAACATATTCTTTTTTTAAACTCAAGTATTTCAAACCATCGCTCGCCTAACCCAAAAATAAGCCCCATCTGTGCTGCATATTTTATAAGTATCTATATTTAAATTCGAGCCAAAAAGTGAACAATTTACCACCCATTCGCAGGCGTCTTTTTATTTCATTTTTTGACTTAGGACCAAGAGATACCTTTCTTGGAATGTGAAAACACTTTTCCGCGCTCTCGAAATGTCCTGTGTTTTAGCACCTGACAGACAGACAGGCGGCGTTGTCTCCTTTTTGGATTCCGGTTTCTTGGCAATTTTTAGTTTCCGACTTTTGCCTTATAAATTTATAAACATGCAGCACACTGCCGCTCTGCCGCCAGCATCCATTTTGCGTTTCTGGCCAAAAAAGCAACCGCAAGACCCGAGAAATTTCAACTCGCTTGCGGCCCCATTTTGTAGGCTATGATGGCATAATAAAGGCGGTTTTTTGGGGGAAAAGTTAAGCCCAGTCGAGTCGAGGGTATAGTACACAACACACATCCCACAGGCAATCGACATTATCGACGGGGGATGGGGTAGAATTACGGATGAACGAAACCCTATAGCAACAGCAATTGAATGGAACAACCTACGTATGTGAGTGCACATAAATGCAATTCCAAGCTCTTCATCAGTTTTCAATTAAATGGTTTTTGGTAGAAAAGTTAACACGAAATTCAACTGGGAATCTCGTCGGGGGTAAAGTAGAAAATGGAAGCCAAATTGCGAAAGTTGTAGTTGAAAGTTAAATTCAGATGAAAAATTAAATACAAGCGAAGAGCAAAATGTAAAATTGAGTAAATAACAAATTTAATTTCCTCGAATTTAATATTTAATTTAATTTAATTCAAAGCTTAGACAACTGCTAGTTAGCTTTAATATTAATATTTGACCTTTAATACAACATGAACAAATAATTAAAGGGAACCTAAAGTGCAGTAATTATATAATTTGTATATAATATCAAATTGTTATTTCTATAAGAAATTGTTTTATTTAAAATAGACTTAAAGAGAAATAGTAAACCCCATAAAAACAAATACTGATTCCTTTGTAAGAACTACATTTCCGATATGTTTTTGCCCGCGAAACCATAATTCCCAGAAATCCCCGTCCCCAAAGAAGCCCCAAAAGCAACACCTAATCGAATTATGGCCGCTGAGCGCATAAATCGGATGAAATGAAACGGTGGACAGGTAGTGGGGAGGCGGCTATGGCCAGTACTCACTAATCCAGCATTTCGATATCGTCATCGGTCTCCTCCTCGTCATCCTCATCCATTTCGCCGTCCTCGTCATCGTAGAAACGCGCCTCATCGGCGGCATTCGAGCCACCGAATCTCTCCTTGCTCCGCTCGCGACTCCGACCTGGCTGCCCATTGCTGGCATTGCTATGGAGGCGACTCCGCGATGTTGTGGGCGAGTCGCCTCCGGCGCCGGCGGCGGAGGAGCCGCGATTCCGGCGATTTCGAGTCGACTGCACGGGCAGACCCACTCCCTGCTCCAGCTCGTCGTCCTCCTCGTCGCTCTCGATCTCGATCTCGTCGAGGTCCCGCTGGCTAATGCTCCGTTCCGGCATTTTTTCCTACTCTTGATCACTCGAAAAAAAAGGTTATGATGGCAGTAAATCCAAGTAAATCGACGCGATCTCTGATCTGCGTTTATTGTTTGCTTGTTTTTCTTGTTTTTTTTTCCTTTGTCGCGATTGTTGCGAATTTATTATTCGACTTGCACCGAACGCACTCAAAACTGCAATTGGCGTTGAAAGCGGGCTGGCAATTGGCAGCCGACACAGAAGAGACTTGCTGGGGCTTCCCACACATCGCGAGACCTTAGCCAGAGGTGCCTGGCCAGGCCTAATGACTAATTCAATTAGGGCCTGCCACCAGGCAGAGCGGCAATAGCAAGGAGAACGGCTCGAAGAGCCGGAAAGAGAAGTTTTGGACCTTAAAGGTACCCTTTAAAAATTATAAATATATTCACTTTAGTTTTTAGATCCTTTAAGAAGGGGTCTAACAACATATACATACGTTTTTGTATCGTCAACAGCCAATACATAAAATACTTTGCAATAAATAAAAAAAATTGTATCGTCAAAAATCATTTTACTGCATACTTTTAGACACATTTTTCTAAGATTTCGAAAACTCAGCTATATTTATATATTTAAAGAAAACCCTTCTTACCTATTAAGAAACATAAAAACTATAATAAGACAATCTTAAAAACTAATGACAGTGCAGAATAATACATCAATCACTCCAATTTGAAGAGTACAGGGTATATCGAAAACAGCAAAAGCGATGGTCACTCCCAAGAACACACTGTCCGTTCTTGTCCGCTCGACTCGTTCTGGCCACTTTTCTCCATTCGAAAGCAAAGCAAATAATGTGGAAATGGGTCAGCGATTTTCGGGGGCGACATTGTGTCGATAGATAGGAAGGAAGAAAGGAAGGAAGCCCTTCGCACGTGCTGCTCACCTTTGTTAAATGAGCAGCGGGGGAGGAGGTTAAAGGTGACATCCGAATTCGCCACGTTCACAGGAAATGCCTGACTGGGGCTGAATTGTTGAATTGATGTAATCAAGTTCTCCTATTACTTAAATTGTGATTAAAACTATTTGCAGTGCTGGCTGTTACAGAGATTGATTGGTCATTTGATGCTGTGATTAAGCATTTCCAAACAGTCCCTTAATTGGCAGCAATTAGATGAGGTATTGGTATATATTGATGTAAAATAATTACTATTCAAATGAAGGAATTTTAAATTAAATAAGATATAACAATTAATATTTTAATGAATGAAATTTAAATGAAATAAGAAACTGATTCGAATAAATATATTTTGTAAATTAAGGTATTTCTATTGATAATTTTATGAGGCTTGCAAACCTTGTAAAATTTAAAATTGTAAATTGATGCTTTAATTATAGACTAGGCTGCTAATCCTTAATAAACAACAATAAAAAAAAACAAGTGCATAGCTTATATTTTATACAAACACAAAACAATTAAAGAATCAATAAGAAATGCATCTTAAAGGAAATAAATTGAATAAATCAATGTACACTTTATAAACAAAGTTGGAAATAAGACTCAATAATCCGCACACTTCGATTTAATAACCAGCTATATTTATTTTTAGTCTTACTATATATAGTTCGCATTGTTCGCAGTGCTCAGCTCGGCATTAGTTCCGTGTCCCAGCATTATTCTATTGATTTCCGAAGCTTGCGTGTCTTTGCCTGTGCCTTTCTATTAGCCACTTACATTATTAGCCAGCAACAGCGAAATTATTAACAATTATTGGCCCGGCTGCTTCCGCTAATCCCCCCCACCCGGCTCCTGCTTCTTTTTTTTTTCGTATTATTTTTTTCTTCCTCCCAGAAAACCATAAAAAATTTAAATGAGCAGAGCCCGCAACGAGCACGATTTAATGAGCCATTTCAATGCCGCGGAGCCTCTGCCTCTGGAATTGTTAGCCATCATCGATGGTAATGATGACGATTCCAGGCCAGGCAGGGAATATCAAAATATGTTATGCATCTTCATTTATTTTTTTCAAATCATTTCCTTTTTTAATGAAACAGTAAAATAAAAACAAAACCGATAAGAACAGAAGATTTAAGCTGTTGGCAGCCTTTGATATCTTTTGTTAAATACAAGAAATATTTGGAGAACTAAATTAGTCCTTAAAATATATCAGATTAATGAACTAAGCATCTTTTAGAATTTTTTAAAATTGAATTTAAATTGTTAAGTTTTTGGAGCTTACTTTAAATATTTGAATTAACCTTTGTTAATTAAAGAAAAATACCCAGAAAAACAATACAGGTACATACATAGTCTTGATTTGATTAAATACACATGATAAACATGGAAGTTATTGGAAAATAAAGTTTATTATTATATTATAGTAAATAGTACCTTAATAAAACCCCACTTTAAAATTTCTTACTCATCTTAAAAACTTTCAAAGTCTGAAACTGCAATAAATCTGTTCACAAGACAGATTGTTCGGAGGATAAGTTAAGACTCCAATTACCCCAAATTGTAATACAAACATTTAATGACCTCAAAAATTGTGCGCTTAAAGGCAATTAATCTCCTCCTTTGGCAACGTTTTGTCAAAGTCCCGATTGGGAGAATTCGCCGGGAGGGGGTTAATTATTTTAATGCACAATTTATATAGAAGTCGTTGCACCAACGTCGATTTCTGTATTAATTACGCCGCCAGACGAGTGACGAATGCCGGCTAGCGACGAGTGTCAATGCCAAGGGCGAGCGAAACTTGTGCCGGCAACTGTGACGAAAACCGCCGGCGACGACGGTCAGTGAGGCAATAAAAAGAAATACGAAAAAATACAGAGCTACAAAAAATGTACAAAATAATAATAAAACACCGCCACGAGCAAGACACCAAGCAACAACGAACCAAAAAACAAAAAAACGAAACCGAAAAAGGTGTCAACCGAGACAGCCTTCAATAAAAAATCTCTAGGCAAACTTATGAAGAGTATGCGGAAGAAGCGAGAGAAGTAACTTCAACGACAGCGAAGTCGAGGTGCCCTTTAAGGAAGAGAAAAACATTTAAAGCCTCTTGAAAATATTTTCAAATTGTTGTATAAAAGCAACAAAGAAGCCACTATAATACTTATGTTATGTAGTAAAAAAATAATGGACACTTCAAGACTATCTTTACATATTTAATGTAGAAAGAAATTATAAGTACCTCAATTAGTATTGGTAATATTACATTATATAATTTAAGCTTATAAGAAGGTCAATGGGATAAATATAATCACAAGTAAGAGTTCAATAAATTGTTAGAAAATTTAAAATAACTTAAGAGGCGTTTTATTTAAACATCGGAGATTATACAATTTTTAGATGAAAATTAACTAAAAACGAGACAGTAAGCTGACTTTGGAAAGCACTAGTTTGTGAATCCTTAAAAAATAAATATGTACATACATATATAACAATATATTATATATAAATATATATTTATACATACACATTTAATAAAAAATATAATTGCCCTCTCAGATTTGAGGTATATATTTTATTTGACGATGCCCAAAATTCCTAGCCCGATATCAGTAAGCCAAATCAGTGTGTTTTTTGGCCAGGAAAGAGACCCCAACGACCAAGTCAACGAACAGCACCGCCACTCGAGGTGGCTCCCACCAAATACAGAATAAATAAACTATAAATAAAAATCCGCGCTGGCAGCCAAAAGAGGTAGCACACACAGAAAATAAAGCGGTAACAATGGCAATAATCATAGTTAAGGCAGTCGTGTGTTAAGCGCCAATAGAAATGCGAAACAATTAAGCCAAATAAGAGTCCAAGCAAATAAGCTCAGCCTCAAACACAAAAACAAAGAAAACGGGCAAACCGACAAACAAAACACTCGTAAAATGCAGCAAAAAAAAAATAGTAAATAAAAAGAAAGGTAAATAAACACGCAAAACGATTCTCTGATAGGAGCGAAGAAGACAGTGCGGGCAAGGAGTGTAGGGCAGGAAAATTCTACAAAAAACGCTGAACCCAGCGGCGCAGGTCATTTAGAGATTAATTATGTATAGCTTATATTTGAATAATCAGGAAATTTAGTCTGCAAGGAGGGACTTAACTTCTTCTATACATTTTATTTAATTGCTAATTTCTGGAGTATCTATATACATTTCCAGGTGATTTTCACATACACAATTATTGTTTAACATGTGAACAGGATTGTATATATATACTAAAAAATGTAAATATTGTATATATAATTATTTATTATTATAACATTTTTTTATATTTGTTTTCTTATTTTATCGAAGATATTTTCTCTCTTTTTTTATCTTTTTGATTTATTCGATTTTTCTAAGACTTTAAATAGATCTTTGAAAATCTATTACTAAATTATAATATAAAAAATAGTTTAAAGTCAAATTTTAGGTATATAAATATATATGTATTCCGATTTATGTATTTGTTTTTTTTTTCGTATTATTTTTTAAATGTTTCTTTTATGAATCTCATCTTTGAATAAATTCAATTAAATTAAGTATACGCATTGAATTACAAAATTACGTATACGCATTTTTTGCAACAATATGATGATGATAGTTATGAAGGCAATTATCATCACATGCGGGGCAACCGCGTTCTTATCAGCTGAAAATGTTCCGCACTTATCAGGGCCCAAAAGCAAACACTACTAATTTTTTTTTAACCAGCGTTAAACAAGACAGATTATTACAGATGCCAAGGCGTGTTGGAGACACTTGAAATATTACAAAACAAAATTACACATATGTATATTTATACATTCGTTTACTATATATATATTTTTATATCGAATCGACGACAAATTAAGCTCCAATTCGATTTCAATAAGTTCGCAACCTTTATCCTTCTCTTTCGCTCTCAATTAGCAAGCGATGTGAAAGCAAGTTCAAGGCCATGATCACATCGAAGACACTCCCTCTCTCCTTCTCACTCTCTACCTTACTCCCTTTCTCTTTTTTTCGCTTGACTGACTCACCTGAAACTGTGCCGTCGATGATGCTGCTGCTGTTGCTGCTCCTCTGCCGGCTTTGACAGCGCCGCAGCGTAGGTGTCTACGG
Organism: Drosophila burlai; assembly: GCA_008042655.1. Taxonomy (NCBI): domain Eukaryota; kingdom Metazoa; phylum Arthropoda; class Insecta; order Diptera; family Drosophilidae; genus Drosophila; species Drosophila burlai. The sequence goes on from VNJT01012295.1 coordinate 98,885, forward strand.
TGGCAGCAACCTCAGACGTCACCGGGCGGTAAATCAAAGGCTTCACATTGCGTTCAAAATCGTCCAAAAAAACCACATCGTGCACGGGAATAATACGATGATCGCTTACGTTGAAGTGCAAGTCCCGAAAAGGACCATTAAATAGGCAGCGAAGCGGTGAGGTCACCAGCACAGCGTCCTCGGAAGGTAACTGTAATGATATAGTAAATATATAAACTATATATACCAACTGTATGGACACATATTTCTAAAGCAAAAAAGCCCCTGAAAAATGATATTTTTTAAGACTAAACTTTAAACTAACTTTGAGTTTATATACCTAATGTTAAAATTATTCTTAATTAAATTTGTAATATATCCTATTTATATTTTACTTTAAGGCTATACATTTTATCTTTTTTTCAACATTTTAATATGATTGATTTGGTCTTAAAATCGAAAAATAAGGATAATTTTCTTCATAATTTATTTAAGATTAAATCTTAAATTTAATAATCATTCTAAATGAAAATTAAAAAATTAGTTAAGTTGTCTTAATTTATTAAGTAAATATTACGATACAAAATACACTATTTATGTTATATGTATTTTATATTAACACTAAATTAACGATAATTTTCACTTACTCTGTTTCAAGCTTAACAAATAAATGACTGTTTTAAGCGAAGAAAACATGGGCAAATAATAAGTAACAATAAAATCCTATATTTAGGTTAAAATGATGAATCAAAAATGTTTGCACAAAACAAACAGTGAGAGGAACTCGCTAATTATCACATAATATTTAAGCATACCCCAGGTCATGCTAATTATCAGCAAATACACCCAAATGATGGAATTTTTATCATTTTCATATTTTTTGCATTATCTTTTTACATTTTAAAGATACTAGAGATATTATATCACAGATAAGAAAGTGGAATAAAATAAATATAAAAGGGAAAAATGTTTTTTCAGTGCTTTGATTTAATTGCTTGAAATTAATTAATTTAGTAAGAATTTCAAGAAATATTTGTACACATAATTTAAGACAACTCTTATAATTTATATTTAAATATATATTTAAATTTATTTACAGCTGTTGACACAAATTAAAGAATAATTATTTAATATTAAGCCTATTTTTCAGTCAATCTAGAGATTTGTATTTATGATTTATTTTTCTTCTTTAAAACTTAAAGGTTTCTGTTTATAATTTGTATTATAATTATTTTGTATCTTTACTTTTATTTATTTTTTCAGTTTGTTAATGACTAAACAAAGATTATTAATTTGATTTATTCTTCACCTTGATTTTGCCATTGGTAGCTGAGAACATTTGAGGTGATTTGTGGTTGAGATTTGATTGATTTTAAAGATACAATTAGCAATAAGAAGCGAAGATGCGAAGATACGAAGATACGAAAAGGGAATTAAATAAAATGCACCACACGCACGCACACATTGACCCGAACGAAAACGCGCACCGACACAGCACACGTGCGCCCGCGCACTTGTGTGTGTGTGTATGTAGAACGGACAAGAAGAAGACGAAACTTTCGACATGCGTTGGGTTGGATTTTGTATTTTCTTTTCTCGCTTCCAATTTTCTTTACTATTGTTCACTTGAGCTTCACTTTGAATTGTTGTTTACTTTATTTCTTTGCATTTTTTTGATTTGATTCAAGTTATTGGGCCGCTATTTCGTTTGCAATTTATTTGGACAATTTTTGGTCAATTTCTTCATTTTACTGTTATTCTGACGGTCAGTTTTGACTGTTTTCACTTAACTTCTTTGGAATGTTTTTCCAATTGAGACACACATTCACAGGCTCACAACAAAATAAATAAAACACGAACGCCACTTGCACAATTTAAAATAACAACAAATTAAGCTGCGTCTGCGCTTTCAATCGTTGCCAAACAAAACAAAAAGTCGATCGCGGATTTATTTGTTTTTGTTCTGCCGCCGCTGCTCTGACAGCGCTGCCGACGCCGCGCACGAATTTGGATTAGTGGTGGGTGCGTGCCTGTCTTTCTTCGCACGAGAAGGCACAAGCTTCTGAGATCACGACGGGAACCAAATTTCAAACTGCATTTCTAATGGTTTATGAGATGGCAAACTATTTATGTTTTTTATGTTTTGCAATAAAGAAAAGTAAACATAGTTGGTACCGTTAAAGTATGAAAAACAATTTGCATGCAAAACTGGAAAAGTGCATTGAGCATCTCGATCATGACACGGTGCTCATCTCAAAAACTGATTGCTCACTGGTATAATAAATAATCGATAATCTCTAGTCTGTATAGCAAAGTTCTGCACCATTTCTTTATTTTCTTCAATACGTTTATAACAGTTGCGAATTGGATACTGTGAGACCAATTCCGATTTCACCACCATTCTTATTACACTTTTTAAACGTTTTCTGTATTCGTTTTTGAAAAGCAAGTACAAATTTAATTTAAAAATTCTTCACCTTTAACCCTTTACACTCTTCCTTAGCAAAAAATGTCATACAAAAATTAGAAACAGGCTCCCTGCAAAAATATCGGCAAGTCATAAAATTAATATCGATATTCCGATTTATATTTTTGGTTATAATACATCGATATACTGCCATTCATCTCTTTCACATCCCTACTAGCAAATAAAACGCCAAAACCGGGACTTAATTTTAACGAATCAAAGCCTTAAAGCAAAAATAACTTAATACCTTCCGCTCGGGTAAGTGCCAAAGTATGCAAAAACTATTGGTTTATTGTAAACATTGCCGAATTTCGGTGTGAAAAACTGTTCGGCGCTGTTTGGTGCAATACAGTTGCACACGCACGCACACATGCAGACATGCGGCCTTCGGCTACCGTGCATGTGAACGAATGTTTGTGTTAATTAAGCGGCAACAACAAGCCACAAAATAGTAAAATACACAAATTTCTTAAAGTTGCAATTGTTTTCAAAGCACTTGTTATTAGGTAAATGCGTTGCTCTGAAGTGCTTCTCTCGTAATTGAAATGCCGCAAGTTGGGAAAAATAACAAAATATTCCCCAGTCCATGTACATGTACGTTCGATTGCGGTGGTAGTGGTGGCCTGCGATAGAACGAGAGAGAGAGAGAGAGATGCTTGAAAGGATGCACCGAACGTCCACATTTTTCGTCTTTTTCATTTTCGTTGATTTCTCACGAAATTCTCTTTTTGCAGAATTGTGAAAATCGAAAACAAAAAGAATCTACGATAGAAAGGCAAGCGCATTAAACACACATCAACAGTCTCGGACTTCAATAAGCAAGAAAAAGTAAAGTAAGAAAAAGGTATGTCACTTCTGTTGAATAATTTGCAATTTTCCCCTAATTTTCCAATAGAAATATTATAAATAATACTTATTATTATTCTCAACCTTTATTTCGCTCCAGAGAACATCATGTCGCACACAATCCTATTGGTGCAGCCGGGCGTTCGTCCGGAAACGCGCACCTACTGCGATTACGAGAGCGTTAACGAGTGCATGGAGGGCGTCTGCAAGATCTACGAGGAGCATCTGAAGCGCCGCAATCCGAACACCCCGACGATCACCTACGACATCAGCCAACTGTTCGACTTCATCGACACGCTGATGGACATCAGCTGCATGGTGTACCAGAAGAGCACCAACACTTACGCCCCGTACAACAAAGACTGGATCAAGGAGAAGATCTATGTGCTGCTGCGCCAGGCGGCCTTCAGCCCCAATGCCTAGGATACCAAAATAAAGTTAAAGTAATTAACTAACAGTTAAATAATAACCCAGCAGTTAAACTAAGAGACACCATTAACTTAACGGAGGACAAGAGAGCACGACGACGCCACCAACACCAACACCACATCTACATTGGCTACATGAGGAGGGGCATTGGGGAACTGGGTTGGATGCAGCTCCCATCTGAAGTTGCTGCCGCCAAGGACGACGACGAACACAAAGAGAAGATGCAACTGTTTAACTTAGAAATGGAAAACCCTAATTTAAAAGTACTAATATAATGTATATAAACACTCAATTGACGATCGTGTGTTTTGAATGAAGAGTTGTGTTCGTTCCGGATACCAAAATACTCCGGCTCCAAAAAACAATATTGGGTAAAAACACTTTGCAAATATTGTCCTGTCGCTTCCTATACTAAATTTTTGTTTGTAGACCTTGGATAATAAAACAGGAATGTAATATAACTTGCTTTTTCATCACTCTCTCTCAGTCTGTACGAAATCTTCTCCTATAAAAAATGCTCTTTTTTTATTGATTTAATTTTTAAACCCCAATTGAGCTAATTTTCGATATACCATTAAGAGTGATGCTTTTCTCGATCTTTGATCATCCTCTTCTCGAGATATGTGCATCCCTAGACGGCATCAGGGTTTCAGCCAATTTATGGGCTCATTGCCGTGAGTTTTAGTGCTTATTTAGCTCTTAGAATGTGCATAAGTCAACAACAATTATAGTTTTTAAGGCAGCTGAAAGCTTCGACTCGAACGAACGAAGGGAAGAAAAATAAATACAGCGCCCCCCCCTGATACCTGTAAGGTTTGTCAATATCATTTCGCTGAGGTTAAGAATATAAACCCCCCGACAAAGCCGGCAATAAACCCCGATTAGCCAGCAGCGTGAGTTCCGGCCGGCGTTTTTATGGCCAAATTAAACAAGGCCTGAGAACCTTTGCTCGCAGATGTATACGATGCTTGGCATGACCTTGTCGCCGCGGCATCTGTTATCCAATTTCCCCCCGTCGCATGCATGGATTCGATGCGATCTCTGGGCTGTGCTCTGGGTTTTCGAATCGGTTGGCTGCGCCGCTGTTGCTGCTGCATTGAACTTGGCATGCGATATTTAATTTAATTAGCCCCGCCGGCAGCATTTCATTTAAAGTATGAGAGAGTGTAGAGTAACCCGTCAGCAGATTCCACAGGTGTACACATATCGAGTCTATGCATACCCATTATTATATCGAAAATATCTATGCGAAGGCCTCACGGAAATCACTATTAATTACTCTAATTTACTTTGATATAAGTTATTTATGAACGTTTTTCGAGATGTTACTTGAAGCTGTGTGCTAGCCTCTACTTAAAATGAATCTTAAAAAACAAACTGCTTATGGATCGGATATTCCCTGCAACTTCCCTCCGATGATTGTCTAGGGTCAGGCACAGTGTTCACATTTTACTTCTCTTTTTGTTTTTGTTTAATTTTATATCAAACTGGTTTTGTTGTTGTTTCAATGTCAAGCTCCCCACAGAGTAGCGGCCGCCTTTTTTGGTCAGAATGCAAAGTGAGAGAGACGGCAAATAGAAGCTATGCTATGCCCCCTCTCTCTCCCTCGCACAATCTTTGTAGAATCTGCAAGTTCTTTCCTTTTCTTTATCATTTCGTGTAAAGTTCTATTCTTAAACGGAATTACAAACGTAATTGGCTAAACATTAAGGGTTTTAACAGCTAAAAAGGAGGACGACCTGGCTAATGGCGACGCAGCCGCTGGGCCTGAGCCTCAGTCTCCACTTCATACTCGTACTCCACCTCCAGTTTCGGTTTCGAGCGGCTCCTCTTGGGCGATTTGGTGTCCTTCTTGCTGATCGCTTTCGGTTTTGATTTCTTGCCGGGCACTTGGATATCCTGTTTAGTGATATATTTAGTTTATTTCGGTTTTAGTTTTGTTTTTAAATATTTTCAATATTTTTTGGGGTTTCTTTTAGATTTTTTTTTGACAAATTTTTAAACTGGAGCTGAAAACTTTACGCGCACATTGAATGGAAAAACCGCAACTGAGTAGAAAAGCAACAGAGAGCTAGCTCGAAAGCTCGCACAGCTTCTCAGGCGGGGCGGAACTTGTTTACAATTTATTACTTATTATGGTAATTTTTTCAAAGTTATTCGCAAGCTGGATTTTGAAATTAAAGATGTTATGATTGTTATATATTTCAAATACAAATGTAGGAATGATTTTCAGTACCAATTTGGTTAATTAAAAGGCATTACTTTTAATATTTCTCTCTAATAAAAATAAATCATAAAAACCCTAAGAAAATGCCAAAAAATCGAAAAGAAAAAGTATAGGATAGCAGCTTACCTCAATATCATCAGCATCAGCATCAGCATCGTCGTCTTCATCGGACTCGCCAAAATCGCTGCCCATTTCCACCTCCTCGCGCTTGCCGGAGTCACTTTCGTAGTCATCCTCCTCATCATCATCGTCGTCGTCATCCGAGTCGGCTTCCACAAACTCCTCACGCAAAAGATCCCTGTTGTATGCGCCCTCATCCTCATCATCCACCTCCATTTCGCGTTCCTCTTCCTGCTCCTCCTCCTCCTCCTCCTCGTCTTCCTCCTCATCCACTCGCTCCGCCTCCAGGGCCTTGTTGAAGGCCGTCTGTGAGAAATTGTAAATGTCACGGTAGGTGCCATGCTTCAGACGATCCATCAGCGCCTTCTCAATATGATTATCGATCTTGGCCGCCACCAGAGCCTTCTCCTCGCGCCTAGCCTCGCGGCGCTCAATCTTGGTGGACAGCGGGACAATGAGCTTCTGGCGCCGCAGCTTCAGCCTGCGCATTCGCATCAGATACTGGGTGATCTTCAGAAAGCGCTGCTTGTTCTTGGCAATCATGTATTTGGGCCAGAAGACGAGATTCTCGTTGATCTGTTCGATGGCCTTCTCAAAGTTCCGCGACAGCTTGATCCGTTCCCACATTTTGCTGGGCGTGTGCACCCTTTCTGCCGTTTTGATAAATAAATAGATGATGCCCTTTTCCTCGCGTACGGTGGCATACTGCGAATTGGCCAGGGGACAGGTGCGTCTGGTGCAGAGACCCGTCAGGTTGTACTCATGGCGGCAGAAGGTGCGAGTGTCCGTCCTAAAAGGGATGCATTTCAATTTTAATTTTAATTCACATCCTGAAAGGAGCCTGTGTCGATTTCAGTGCACGCTGGACAAGACCACAACAAGGAGTCTTCGTAAGTTCTACGCTTTGTCTTTGTCCCGAGCGCACACTTTATTTACACATTAAAATTGGCAGCGATAAAAACTCACTTGACTTTGTGCGAGCAAAACGATTTGTTGATGATGCTCCAAACCACCTGCAAATGAGTATATATTCAATGTCATATTCAATGTTATTTACACTGGTCAACTCACATCGTCGTGCTGCATGGTGAGGCGGTCTGGCTTTTCACTTAGTTTTTAAGTTTTAAATTAAAAATGGGAACACGTGCAGCGAACGCCGCGTTAAACGAAAAACATATGATTGTGAGTATTCGATAGACACGATAACACGATAACAGAGTCGTGAGCGGTCAGCGGTGACGCAAACCACAGATGTTGCTTTGATTGCAAAACTAATCACTCACCGATTAGTGCTGAACAATATTTTAAAATTACCATTTTTTAGCAAAAAATCAAAGCTTAAAAATAGCATAACTAAGTTACAAAAGAAATGAATTTTCGAAAACAATTATTTGTTTGCTTTTTATTAGGCAATTGAATCTGCAAACCGAATTTAAAATTTGTGAAAGTTTAAAAAGAAAATACAAAATTAACAATGTAGAAATCCTTTTTAAACTGATTTCTTAAGATTTTACTATTAATTATTTTGAATTGAAATGGCAAGTCGGAATATCGATATTTCTGCACCCACCATGCGGACTATCGCTCGCGATGAATATCGTGTGGTTATGTTTGGTTATGTTTCCCTGCGCGCGCAAAAAAAAATCGCCAACCCGAGACCACCGTGACCTTATCTGCATTCCGAGCGACCGGCGTCACCTTTCGGATTTAACTCAACGAAAGCCGGCATCACGGAGCCCTTGAACTACTGAGGAGCCGACCGTCGCAGCAGCAGAAGCTCTGTACATAAGCACAATCATGATGGATCAACTTTTGCCGCTGGCGGCCACTGGGCTGCCCATGCTGGCCATTATCTTTGTGCTCGGTCTGTTCGCACTCGAGGGATACAGGAATATACGGTAAGGATGCGGCAAACCCACTCCACTCGCGCTGATCTCCATACTCAATCCGAATGACACTTCTGCTCCACAAGATGCCGCTACAATGCCCGCGTCAATTGCTGGTTCTGCAGCGGCGACTCCAGCGTTCCGTATGCCGAGCGCAACAGCTGGACCTGTCCGCACTGCGACCAGTACAATGGATTCACCAAGGACGGCGACTACAATCGGGACATGACCTCGCAGCGCGACTGCAGCCGGGTTTCGCAGAAGAGCAGCTCGCAGGGCAGCTCCACCATCTGTGCGAACTCCTACTATGCGGATGTCCTGGGCCCCAATCCCGCCGTGGCGGCCATGAGCAGCAATGGCCTGTGCGACAGCTGCAACGAGGCGCAACGCCTGAAGGTGGAGAAGCTGGCGCAGTTTGAGCCCAAGAACGAGGGGCGCTTCGATCAGGAATTAAAGGTTTTTCGGTGAGGCGGCGGAGAATAGGAGACAGAGTGGGCCAGGAGGAAGTAAATAACAAATATCAAATATTCCAGGGAACAACTGGAGCAACAGTTTCGCCTGTGCAGCACTTGTGAGCGGCATGTGAACGGGGTCCTGCACGAGAAGAAGAAGATGGTGCTGGGCTCCAAGTTCCTCAACTTTGTCATCAAGGGAGCCGCGCTCCTCAAGCAGCCGTATATCAATCGCCTGGCCACCGCCCAGAGGCAACGGAAATTGCAGCGCTATCGCCACATTATGCTCGTCTTGACGGCCGTCAACGTTGTGTGCCTGTTCTGCCGGATGCCGCTGGCGACCAGTGAACAATTCACAAATATCCTGGGACACCACCTGGGTTCAGCTTTCTTCTACGCTTACTCACACTTCCTGACCCTCGTCCGTGTCCTGGTTTCGAGTGTGATGGGAAGCCTCGCGGAGCAGCGAGATGTGATGGCCAAACTCTCGCTTTATCTCAGCACCTTTGGCAAGCTTCTGCTATACTCCGTGGGCCTGAGCCATCAGCAGGCGCAGCAGGCCACCCTCGCCTCCTGTTTCGTCAGCATGTATCCGTATGCCATGCTGGCGCTCAGCTTCCTGCACAAGATCAACGATGGCCTCAAGTTTACGCGCTTCACTGTCATCCTGCTCCTGTGGAGTGTGTACGCCAAGGGCATATCGACGCTGGCCCCCCAAATGGACGGCATCCCTCTCATAGTGAGTGTAGAAATTTCAATTTAGCTTTTACAAACGAACATTTACACATTTCTCCCGCTAGCTGCTGGGCAGTGTGATCACCATTGGCCTGCTGACCACAAATCGCTCAAATCTGCTGAGACTGTCGGCGGCAGCAAATGACGAGACCGCCGACGACAGTTTCCATCGGCTCTGCGCGGACGAGTGCATCAGCGATGAGGAGACGCTGAGCATGCTTAGCCAGCAGTTGAGTGACTGCAGCAATCTCTCCCACGGCCTGCGCTCCCCCACAGTCTACCAATCGACAGCTGCGTCAATTTCGGCAAGAAGCCAACTGGTTGTGCCGCCTGCATCTTCGGTACTCTCTCTGGATTCACTGCACCTCTCGAATCATCATCATCATCATCAGCAGCAGCAGCAGCAGCAGCACGGGTGGCGTGGCAATGGTGCGAATGGAGCGGCATCCACAGTGGCCGCATCCACAGTGTTCCAGCAGAAACAGCGGCAGCAGCAGCAGCATCAACAGCAGATGATTGTGGCATCACAATGGAATCGGGCAGCTGCTCCTCTGGCCAGCAACGGACAACGGGAATTCACGCGGTCAACGCAAAGCCTGCTGATGCCATCGCGTTTGCCGTCTGGCCTAATGGCTGGCGGCAGAATTACTAAGGGCTTGAGTGGCAATGTCAATGCCTGGCTGGCGGCCAATCAAAGCATGAACCAGGACCTACGCACTGCCAGTGTGATGCGTCAGCATCACGAGGATGCTTATGAGGATAAACTGCAGCAGCAGCAGCAACAGCAGACGCTGCCACAGCAGCTGTCGCGCACCTCGTCACAGTCCTCGGGCTTCGAGTCGCATCCCAGACCAGAGTCCTACCCGGGACCACCAGCATCACCTTTTTCGTTGCGGGACTACAATTGCACGGTGCCGGTACCCGCTCCCAGCGATTACCAGTTCCCTGGGCACCAACATCAACACCACCACCAACAGCAGCAGCAACACAATCCACACCAGTCAACCATTCAGCCAGGCGATCTGCTAAGAAGATGGATCGATGACGCCAGGGCGCCGCCGCCTCACCTCCACTGACAATGCTCTCACGTAGGCGTTGTTTATGCTTTAAATTCTAGTTTGTTGCCTTGGTAATGTTGAGTTGCTGGGATTACTTGAGGTTCAGAAGACGACGGACCACAGATAGATGATAGGTAACACGATGTCACGGATGGATTCTTACTGTAGCGACAGATTTACACAAAATATACAAACGTATTTATATAGAGAAAACGAGAGATAGAGTAAGAAATTGAGAATGGGTGTAGGAGTAAGCTTTAGCATAGTTCAACAGTTGTATTGTTCACCGCCAGCTCAGGTACAGGTTAAGTAATCCTTAAGTCTTAGTAGGAGGAGGCTCGATGTGTTCATCTAAGCGAATAGGAATACACACACACTCTAGGCAACAGAATCAATTGTACATACTATAGGCCCTAGTGCTTAAGTATTTTACTAAATCTTTTATAAATTATTATTGTTTTTTTGAAAATAAAATATGGCAAAAGCAAAATAAAGAAAAAACGTTGTTTTTTCTTGCTTATCGGAAGGTAAAATATTTTAAAATATCGAACTTATCGGAAAAAACAAGGATGTTTATCGATAAAAGCTCGATTTGTGGCTCATGTAAAAAAACCCTAATTTATCGAAGAATATTGATTTATTTCGATTAAATTTATGTTTTTTGGCTTAGATTTTCAATTTCGTGATACCATAAATAACCCCAAAGTATAAAAAAAAAGAAAACAATAAAACTGTTTATAAATCTTAAAAATGTCGATTTATAGATAACTGTGCATCTATAATTCTGCAAATTATTTGCTTCTTTGTAAAATCAGGCCAAACTTTTCCCATAATGACTCAACAGTTTGGTTTCTTTTTTAAAGATTTTTCAATTTTTTTATTCACATAAAAAGAGATAACACGAGCAGAATTCTGATTTGTTTCTGTAGACGACGTGGGGGCGGGTAAAGGGGGGGCGGGGGCGTTCTCTACTCAAAGCAACAACTAATCGATTTCGGTGTAAAGTTAATGTTTGTAGAATCAAAATGTTTCACAATGTCAATTGATACGTATGTGTGTAAGAGTCCGCTACAGTTTACAGTTACATTTTACAGTTACACAGGTGCCTCTCCTTAACCTCACATTTCGGTTTCGTCAGCTTTCAATAGGTTTTACTCGGTTTTCATCAGCTTCTGCACTTTGTGGCAATAAGAACATCAAAAATACATTCATTTTATTCATTGTAAAGTTATAGATATATGTATATGGGTGTGTGTATATATATATATATGTATATATGTAGCATAAATTATTTATGTATAAAGTGTATAACATTTAACACTAACACTATATTCTTAAGCGCTGGATTTCCGCATCTCTCTCGCTCTGCGTCTCACTTGCACCTCCTACTTACAACTCGCTAAACCGCTTACTTGCTCTATCGCTATCTCACTTTCGTTCGATGACTCGCTCGTGGCGCAGTAACTCGTACTCGCAGCTCGTTTTTTGTACTCGTAACTACTTTCTTGACACTCGTAACTGAACTCGTTTCTCATTTCTCGTACTCGTAACTAGTTTCTTGTACTTGTAACTCGTTTCTCGTACTCATAACTCGTTGCTCGCACTCATAACCAGTTAGTCCTACTCGAAACTTGTTTCTCGTACTCGTAACTCTCATCTCGTAACTCCGTAACTCGTAACATTTAAAATTTAATGAGGAATATGCAATCTCTGAGATTGTTTAACACATTTTGTCGACGACTCGCACAAATATCTATCTAGACTTTACGTATGTCAATCAAATTGTTTAATATTTATCAAGCATTACGTTATTAATAAAAAAAAAACAAAAAAAATTTAAAAAAGAACATACAGATACATATATGTATAAAGTGTATATATTAGTTATATATAATTGTAGCAGCCTGTTGCTTTCTTTGTTTGTTGGTTCTCGTGTTTTCAGTTTTCAGTTTTCAGTTTTAAGTTTAGTTTTTATTCTTGGGAGTGGGCGAAATTCGTGGTTGGAATTGGTGTGTGTTTTGTAATTGTAAAAATGTTTATAAATAGTCGGTAAATAGTGGCTATATATTATTATTATTATTATTACAACAAATGCAGATGACTTCAATCGATCTGGGTCTTCAATAATTATTTTTGGGGGCCTGTTTGTGGAGTTTCCTCGTCACTATAATTATTAATATATATTGACTAACTGCTACAATTAAATCGGTTTGTTCTGCTTCAGTTTCAGTTTTTCAGTTTTTTTGTGGCTTCTTAATTTCACATATATATATATAGTATGTATATATCTTGTAGTTTAGGATAATTCCGATATCTCTGGGCTTAAACGTAACAACTATCATCAACATTAAGGGGTATACATTATAATAGCGATATATATTTACGTAAAATAATAGTTATAATAATAGTAATAGTTGTAGTAATAACATTAGTTACTCTTTATTTGTGTTTGTTTGTGTGTGTTCTTCCTCCTTATTCATTTTCTTTCATTTCCCTTCTATTCCTTTCCTTTCCTTCAATTATAATTTAAAACAAAGAACTATGTTTAACCATAAAACAAAAAATAATAATTGCATATTTTCTTTAAATCAACAAAAGTCTTTTGGAATTTCTCGCATATTCATTATATTCGTAGGCTACACATAGTATGTATATATATTTGTTTTTTATATAAATTATTAATTGTATATAATTAATTCCCTTTCATGTTTTCTTTATAGTTTAATTTTCTGAAAAAAAAAATACAATTATCCTAATTTTAGCGCCAAACATGTGTGTGTGTGTGTTAAGGCGATAATTATAAAAATATACATAACTTAAATTCTCAAACACAAAAAAAAAAGAAATTTACAAATCAGACTTCATTATTTAAAAAAAAAAACCAAAAAGCGTTCTCTAGTTCATTTTTATGTTCTCTTAATTTTCCGTTTGCTTTTTCATTTGTTTTTTTTTCCATTTTCAATCTTATTGTTTTATTTATTTTTTGTTTTCGGGTGTTGCTTCAAAGGTAATGTATATGGCAGTCGTTATCTTTTGTTTTTCTGTAACCTTTTGAGATAATTTTTGATTATTTCATTCAAAATCATTATTAAATAAGAACAAAAAATAATCAAATAAAATAATAATAAGAATATATTATATTTAATGCAACTTCATCATATCATCTTCCTATCCATTTCTGTTACCCCGTTTTACGCAATTTTTAACTTGGTCAAAAAGTTGGTCCACATTGAAACCGTTAGTTAATCCATCAAAACGTGTGTTTCTATAGCTAAACATATCGCATATACTTAACGCTAAGCCTGTGTGTAGAAGTAACATTTATTGTTATTGTTAAGAAAAAAAATTAACAAACAAGTCCACGTAGTTTAGTTTGTTGGGATCCGTTTAAACTGAAAACGAAGAGAGAAAAGTACAAAAATTAGTTTAAATTAGTTGAAAGCGATAAACTTCGATATTTATCATTTTCATATATCAAAAGTGTACGATATAATCGATAAGAAAGTGAGTGAAATATCGAACTTCTTTCTTTGGATATAAAATACATACAATCTTTAATAATATGGATATATATATATTTTTTGAATATTTTAATAAAAAGGTAATATAAATACAAAATAATATATTTGTATATTTTAATGTTAAAAACGATATTTTTCGATATTTACAATTTCGATATGTCAACGGGTACGATATAATCGATAAGTTTTTATATATTTTAATCAATGATTAATAATTCACAATTTATGATGATTTATGTGAATAATTTTGGGCTTTTTTTCTCTACTAATTTCTCATAAAACCCTGGTTTATAATTTTAAATAAATGCATGCGCGTTATGCATCTTAATTCCCTTTATATTATTTTTTATTATTATTTAGCACAAAAAGATACTCACTCTGATCAAAGGTGCTCGGATTAATGTAGCTTATCAGATCCTGATCCGACATCGTGGTTAGCTCCTGCGGTATTGGTGGCTGCGGCTGCACCGCCACCGCCGCCGCTGCGGCCACTGCGCCGACGGCCGCCGGGAGAATGATGCTGCCGGCCGTGCTGGGAGCCGATGCCTGTTGGGTCATCACCGCGCCATTGGTGGTCACCGCAGCGGTGGCCACCGACTTTTGCAACGCATTCTCGCTGGCCAGGGCAACGATCAGAGATTCTTGTGGTGTCGGCGGCACCACCACCGGCAAATGGTGGCCATGATGATGTCCGGTCACATGGTGACCATGTCCATGTCCATGCCCATGGCCGTGACCATGACGATGGCCATGATGCTGGGCATGATGGCTGTGACTCAGAGACTGGAAGTTGGCCGCCTCGACGGCAACGGCAGCGGCGGCGGCAGCCGCTGTTTCCGGCGTGGCCGAATGAGTGGACAGCAGCAGATTCACCTCGGCGGGATTGGAATTCACGGTGACAGCGACACCTGCTTGGGGGGAATGGGAATGGGAGTGCGAGTGATGGCGATGGTAATGATGCTGCTGCTCCTGCTCTTGCTCCTGCGTCGTAATAAAATCGGCCGCCGCCTTGAGAATCATATTGCTGACGGCCGTCGATGTGGCAGTGGCCGCCACCTCCGGTTGCATGACAGCCGGCGGCATCGGTGGCAATGCATCGACGACATTAACACCGCCCACCACCGCTGATGCTGTCGGTGGACTCATCATGATGTTGCTCAGGGCCAACGCAGCCACCGCAGCGTCCTGTTGCGTCGGCTCCGGCTGCATGGCAATGTCATTCAGTATGGAATTGGCCATGGTCACTTGATGGGGTGCCAGAATATTGGGCACCACCGCGGTGGCGGCGCCATTTGCCGAGCACAAAATGGTTGAGGGGGAGACGGCGGGATTCATGATGATATCTGTGGATAAACCACCGCCGGACACATCCACTGGGGCGGATTGAAGGCTAGCAGCGCCGGCCAGGGCGGCCGCCGGCTCTGAATTGAGTATAATATCCTGCGAGAGGGGGGAACTATTCGGCGAACTCTCGCTGCCGCTGAGCGAGCTGCTGCTCGAGTTGGTGGAGCTCAGCGAGGAGAGGCTCCGCTCCAGGACGACGGTGTGCGAGGGCGTGGGTGGTGTTGCCGCAATGCCCACCTTGGCCTGCAGTATGTCGGTCAGGGCGTGATCGATCACCGCCGAGGTGGTGAACAGGGCGGGCTCAGTCGTTCCATTGCTGCTGACCACCGAGGTGGATTTGGTCAGTTCGTCAATGAACTTGTGCACCTGCTGCTGGACCTGTTGCTGTTGTTGCTGCTGCTGTGCCTGCTGCTGCTGCTGCTGCACCTGCTGGGGCTGCTGCTGCTGTTGCTGCTGTTGCTGCTGCTGCTGCTGCTCCTGCATCTGCTCCTGCAACTGCTGCTGCTGCTCCTGCATCTGCTCCTGCAACTGCTGATGCTGCTGGACCACATGCTTCACAATCTCATTCTTGACGGCCAACTCGACGGCCACAGCCACGGCAGCGGGATCAATATCAACGGCTGCTGCCACAGCGGCCGCGGTGGCCGGTGCCACCACGGCTGGGAAGCCGGGCAAGCTATTGGATTGATCGTACATGATGGTGTCCAGGCTGGGCTTCCGCGAAACGAAACGATGATGATACTGCATGGCGGCATTGGGGCTATCCGGCGTCGATTCACCGGTTAGGGGACTGTGCGAACTGCTGTCGTCCAGGAGCTCCGTCTTGAGGGCCTCGGCACTGGCCACGGCATTCAGATGGACCAGCTGCTGCTGCTGCTGGTCGGTGATCATGGGCGTGGCACTGGGCAGCGATGAGCGGCGAACGCCCATCGGGATCTGTGTGGTTATCGGTGGCGGCATCATGCCCGAATCGATCTCATGCTTGGCCTCCACAATGCCCTCGGGCACGGAGGATGAGCCCGGTACTGATGCCGCTGGATTGTTAGCTCCGCCGGAGCCGAAACTGGGCGCTGCTGTGGTGTCCATGAAGCTGCTCACATCTACAAGAAGGAACAACAATAGATATGGAAGAGAGGTCTCTTAGTAATCTCATTTTGGTGGCATGTCAAGCAATCGTCAATCATCTTCGATCTTCGATCTTCGATCTTCGATCGTCATCAATCATCAATCGATAAGAAATCATAAGAAAAAAATAAAGAGGATATGTAAAAACAGTCAGGGGCGGGGCTGGGGTCTGGGGGCTGGGGTTTGAAAGCGCTTAGTCCTAGGTTTAGGTTCCAGGTTTCTAAGAACGAGAGTTCCGGCGGAGAGAGATCCGCCAAAGTCCGAGTGCCCTTCTCCTGTTGCTCTCTGCCTCTGTCGAGGTTAAGTACTACGGCTTACAAACTATAAAATCAATAAGAAAATAACAAGAAAAAAAAAATAAGAAAAAACAACAACAACAAACTTAAACTATTTTGAGAGCCAGAAAAGAGCATTCGAATTCGTTGGATCTACCATCTCCTCCGGACGGTAGGACGGGTTGGGGTTTTTGGTCACTAAAACTAATTAATTAACGACTAAATTAAGTCTAGATATCATCTAAATTATGTTTATTGCTTAGTTGTAGCTTATGCTTGGTATTTCATGGACTCATCCGCACATCCTTTCATCCTTTCATTTCACTTTGCCATTCATTCACCAAAGAGGGAACTGGAGAAAACAACACTAAGGGCTAAGAGAGAGAGAGCTACGAGCATTTAAAATATATATATTTTTAAACACACACAGAATAATAAAGAGCCTTAAAACAAACCACACCAAAAGCTGACAAAATCATGTATAATAATTAGAAAAAAAAAAAAGACAATCTAAACTGGATCAGACACACTTGGGCCGGGCTAAGCAAGCAAATAAATCACCTTTTGACAAACATTCACTCAATTACAGAAGCGTTGGTGAAACGGCTTCACCAATATTCAGTGCAGGAATTCAACAATCATTTCATTCTCACAATAACGCTTTAAAATTCAACAACCATTTACCAACAACGCGCTTAAAGGTCGCCAATCATTCTCCAACAACGCCTTTTAAATGCAAAACTCATTCACCAACAACATATTTTAAATTTAACAAACATTCACCAAAAACGCTTTTTAAATTCAACAAACATTCACCAAGAACGCTTCTTAAATTTAACAATCATTCTTCATCAACAACGCTCTTCAAGTTTAACAATCATTCACCAACAACGCTCTTAAAGGTCACCAACCATTCACCCACCATTCACCAACAACAACAACTCAACGATTCAACAAAATTATTTGAAAAACTATTAAGAAATGGCAGAATCACAATCAATCCTCATTCACCAACTGCACACATCATATCCTTTCAAAATTCAATCACACACCACATCATACTCCAAGCTATTCATTCTTAATACTATTGGCTTATATAATTACGTCTAGTGGTTGTACTTAATAGATACTGTTTATATTTATATGTATATACCAAGAATTTATGGATTAGTAGTTGGTAGGTCCTATCAGGAGCCGGAAACACACAAAATGCAATTCTCCTAAAACTCCTAAGCGGGGTCGCATTGATCTAAAGGTGTTGTCGTTCTTTAGGCGTAATGTTGAGGCTCTGAAGTCGAGCGATGCTTTAAATTCCACTCGTTCTAGACGAGTCCCATCACTACTACCTCTTATTTAAATTGGGTCTTTCAGAACAAGTTCCCGCTAATGAATGTGTTTTTGAATAATTATTTCTTTCACTGGCTAGGCAATAGCTGGTATGATTGCCATCCGTATAGTTAGGCCTTGGGTCCCCATCTAAGAACTGAAAATTCTGTACATGATCTCACGTGATTAGTATTTGAAGAAGAATAACGGAAATTGAATTTTAAAAAAATGTGCTTGTGATTTAGGAAAACGTTTGAATTTTCGTAGAAGGAATTATTTGATGAAATATGTGTTAAAGAATAGATTTGAACACAACTCATGACTGATTTCACATAAAATAGTTATAGATACCAATGAACGATGCGATCTATAGAGCCTGGGGAGGCATTAGAATGATTTTTTAATCGAAAACCCAAAGAAATGTCAGAACTAAGCTCTAACGAGCACTATAAAACCGCCAGAAAACACGAAGTTGCCTAAAAAAAATGGAGTTAGCTTTATGTGACTATGAAATATAACCCGTATATATATAGAGGATGC
Source organism: Drosophila burlai (assembly GCA_008042655.1). Lineage (NCBI taxonomy): Eukaryota > Metazoa > Arthropoda > Insecta > Diptera > Drosophilidae > Drosophila > Drosophila burlai. Next base: position 117,215 of record VNJT01012295.1, read on the forward strand.
TTAAGGATAATGCTCTAAGGTTATATGGATGTGAAATGGGTTTCCCTTAATAGTTAATAGTAATGGTAAGTGTGTGTGTGTTGGTGTATTGGTGTGTGTAGGGTATTAATTAAAAGACATATGTATATAGAGAAGAATTGAGTACGAAATGGCAAAAAAGAATTTGTACGTTTGGTCAATTGGTAATATTAATTTTCAGGTCATTTTTGTTCTCTAAAAAAAGATGTTTATTTTTTTTTTAGGTTTTTTTTTTTTTTTTTTTTAACCAGTACCCTAAAACGTATCCTTGATGCTGAACGTAGAGACGATGGCTAGAGATGAGCAGGGGAGATGTTGAGATGCTGAGATGAGGAAGACTCGAGTCCGTCGCCGGTCAGGTCATCTATTCCAAGGGGGTCGGGTCTCCTCGTCGGGTATCGATCGCTGCCATGGTTCGTTCCATTTTAAATGGTATCATTTTGTATATTTCGTGTTCATTATTTGTTGTCTGTGTGACGTGACGTGACGTGTGTGTTTGGTTGTATGAGTTATTGTCTATCGCAGTCACTTATCGATCGCTTCGATTAATGCGATTCTTACGATTGCCGCAGTCGATAGTTCTTTCGATCTCTCATCACTTTCACAGTTCCAGGGCGCTGCCTTCAATTTTTTGCGGCCTTTCATTTCATTTCGTTTGCCTCTTTGCTATATTTATTATAATATATATATATATATATATATATTATATATATACATATATATATATATAGAGAGAGATACAGGATATGTCGGTGTCTATATACTTGTTATATGGACTTAATTTGGATTGTAATTTTGGCCTTGCATTTTATAGCACTCAAAATTGGTTACATATTTGACTATATATAGTTAGTTTGAGCACCTAAATTGCTAAGAGAAAGGGGAAGGAGGAAGAATATAAAGTAAAAATATATATATGCATATTTTTTTCGGTAGTTTTTTGGTTTTTTTTTTTTAGGGTTTGGTGAAGGGAAGGAGTTTTTATTTGTTCTTTTCTTTTTAAAGATATCCTGATCTTTGACTTGAATATCTGCCTTTTGTGGTTCTTTCTTCTTCTCGAATCCTCCTGATTTCTTCTTCTGCTGTTGCTGCTGCTGATTTATCATCTTGTGTTGGTTTTTATCTCGCTTTCGGTTGAGTTTTCCTTTTTGGGTAAGAATTATTTTCTTTTTTTTTTCGGTAGGACAAACTTGATCAAGAAAACTCTGCATTTCGTTCAAAGCCCACACTCACACACACACTCGGCACAGGCACACACTCAGGCAAGCACACAAGCACGCACACACACACGCACAGCAAACATACACACTCGCACACCCACTAACACACACACACACACACACACACACAGATATATAAATTAAGCCAAAAGAAAAGTGCGGCCGGAAAGGGCGAAAAACTACGGCAAATAATCATCGACCCAGAGAAAGATACATAGGTTCTAAACAGATAATAGGATATATGCATTACGAATCCTTGGAATCGCATCCAATGTGGATCAGTTCTCAAATATTTGCATCATCGCAAAGAATCAAAGTTCAAGTTCATTCATGCAGCAGAGTTGTTTCGATCAGTTTCCGGTTCCGCTCCCGCTCCATTGAGAGAGAAGAGAGCGTGAGCGAGCGTGGAGAGATAGAGATATGGGGAGGAGAGATTGGATTGGAGGAATTATTTCTCCAAAGATTCGCCTTATATGTCAGTTATTTAATAGTTATTTTAATATTAATTTAAGGCTTTTTATGTTTTATCATTTCCTTATTTGTTTTCTGTTTTTTTTTTTTTTTTGGTTTGCTTATAAATTAAGTTATGTTTTTAATGTTATATATTTTTTTGATTGATCGCTTTTTTATTGCGTTTTCCTACTTAAAAATATTTAAGGCTTTATTATAAGACTTTTATAGATATCGAAACCAGTTTCATGCGTTATTCATACAGAGAAAAATGGAGAAAGAGAGAGAAAGTAAGTGGAGAGAATGAAGGCGGGGAGGCAGGCAAAAGATATAGTATATAATATATGAAAGTTAATGAAATGAACTCGATCTTTGGTTATTTTTTTTATCAGGCAAATGAAGTGGGGGGAACCCGTAATGATTTAAGTTTACATCGTAACATAATTATAAACATTTAATAAAGATTGCCTAATTTTCAAAAATTCCCTTTTCTTAAGTTTCTTTCCTTGGAGTTTAAAAACATTTAAGCAAAACAATTTCATTCACCTTTCTTTGTTGCAAAAGGCCCAAAGACAGACTTGCTAATTGTTAAATATATATTTAGAGTATAATAAATGTAAAACCGCTAACCAAAGACGGCAGAGAGAGCTGGGTAAAAAATGTAAATAAATCTAGACAGAAAGGAGATAGAGGGAAAGAAAGGAATAACGCATGAAACGATCTGATTTAGTTAAATATTTGCTAACCATAATAAGGGAGTGTCTGTTGCGCCTACACGAACATAAAAAAAAAATAATAATAATTATAATAACACCACATCGTTGTTGGCATTTGAAAAATAATAAATAAAAAATATGGCAACTTAAGTATTCGTTTAGCCACTAAAGATTCCATTAAGTACATCTAAGGACTGCCTAAAAACTGGCTAGACTACCTCAACTACGAAGATTACTACTATCTGTGTCCTTTTTCATATAATATCTATGCATGGGAGCTACGCGATATCCGATATATCTCCCCCATGGGGAGTTTATACGGTTAATTGGTTTCGGTTTCGGTTTCGGTCTCGATTTCGGTTTGGTTTTTGGGGTGACGGACAACACTTAGTCAACAAATAGATACCTTGGGCGTGGATTGTGTTACTTAACGTGCTGGCAGCCGCCAGCGTCGTGTACTGTCCCTTGGGCGTGTAGGTGAACGTGTGCGGCTCGCTCTTCTTGCCGCTGGAGACGATCGAGACCTGAACCTGGACGGGCTTCATTAGGTTCTGATGCAGATATGGTGGCACCGTGCAAATTAAATGGGTCTGCAAAGGAGACAAAATAATAATATTAGTAATTTTAGATAGTTAATAATAATAATAAAAGTATAATAATTATATTGGCAGGGTATTTAATAATTTAATCGTTTAAGATAATTCTCAGTCGCAAATTGTTCTCAGTTGAGTGATCTCTTTCCGCTCTGTTAGTATTTTCATATAGAGAGAGTGGGCTTTCTTCAGTTAAGCTCTTTTTTTACGCTCTTTGAATAACAAATTATAGAGAGAGAGAAAAATAGGGAGAGGGAGCTGTCTTTAGTTGACTGTTCTCAGCTGAGCTATTCTATCTGAGCTCTCAATTACAAATTGAAGAGAGAGAGCGATCATTCATTGATGGTTTTAAGATGAGCTCTTATTTTTGCGCTCTTTGAGCAAAACTTTTCACAGAGAGAGAAAGCGAGTGAGAGCTCGCTTGCATTTTGAGCTTGCATTTTGCGCTCTCTAAAAAAAACCTACCTGATGGAGATACTCCTTATCTGGCAGGACGCTCTGCTCCCAGAGGGCGGCAGTTCCGCCGATTAACTGCTGACGCACTGCAATCTCGGTGGCAGGATCATCGCCATTGACACTATCATAGGTCTCCTGGAACACCACGTGCGTGTCCTTTAGAAAGTTCTTGCCGATAATGAACAGCTCTAGGCCGCCATCCACTGGACACGAGTTGAGTGACTTTTTGCAAATCTCCGGCACGCCAGGGGGTTGGGCTAAAGATGAGTAATTGGATATAAATTTGAGTTATTATTTAATTATTGAATTATAAATGAAAAATGACTCACTGCAGATGATGGGATTCGAGCAGACCTGAAGGGTCTCGGTGGTGCCATCGTCGCGGGTAAGTTGAGTGCGGAAAACCATGCGGCAGCGTGTGGACTTCTTTTTGTTCTTCTGGGCCAGATGCTCCGGGAAACGGTGCTCCACATCGACATTGCGTTCCTGCAGGGTAAGTAAGAATTGTTAATATATATTTATATTGATATATCTCCCTTGATACCAACCTTTAGTATGCCAACGCAATCGCAGGTAATGGTCATTTCCGACTCCGGCTTGAAATCAATCTCAATGACCATGGTCCCATCCACCTTCTTCTCGTTGCACTGCGTCGAATTCTTGCCGGCCACCTTGCACGCCTGATAGAACATGTGCGGCGCCACGCGTCCAATGTCTGTGCCAATGAAGACCTGCAGGACGGCGTTCTTGTCGTAACCGGTGAGCCGGACAATGGGGAAACCATTTCCACTGCGATCCTTGACAGCACCACGGCTACCCTCCGTTTGATACCTCGCCCGATGCTGTTGCTCCGGCTGCGAGACAATCTCCAGCTGCACCTGGCCATCGTTGGAGCTGGCTATGCTGTTCAGGGGCGTGATGGGCTGCCGCTTGTTGGCCACTCGGGTGACAGTTCTCGCCGAAATGAATCTGAAGGATTGGCGGTGGAAAGAGCAGCACCAGAAGAGACAGAGGGAGAAAGGAAGAGAGAGAGCGGGGGAAGACAGAAATATGGGATCAGATTCTGGTCGAGAATGGAATTTTTCGCTCAAAGTTTGGTTTATTTGTATTGAGATCGTTAAAAAAAATGCCAAAAAAAATGAGGAATGCCTTGTACTTGTACTTGAACTTTGGCCGGTGATACGATCAATCGATGGTTGAATGTATATATAAATACTATATATGTTGGCGATTTTCTGTTGTCGGTCAAATGATTTATGGTCTAATTTATGTGAAGATAAAATTCATTGCTTCTTTTCGGAGATACAAAGATACACAGGCTACAGATACGGATACAAATGAGTCTAATAAAATGTTTGTGAATTTTGAATGGAATGAAATGGAATGGTTGTTTTGCTGTTGTTAATTACACAATCACACGCCGCACACACAAGGAACAACATATGTACAAACGTATATATATATATAAAGATATACATATAAAAGCCAAAAGAATTTTATAGATATTTTTTCATGGCATGCATGGCACTTGCATTCGCGTTTTTTTTCTATCTTTCTTTCCGTTTGGTTTAAACAAAAACTGTTTACAATTGTTTCAAATTATTTTTTGCACAAACAAATAGATATATATATGTTGTAAATACAGAATAGAATGACACGAACAACAAAACACACACATTAAGTAAATAATCAAAAAGAGAACAATAAAGTTTTAAGAAATTAAACAACAAAGCCTTCAAAGCAAACACAAGTAAGTTCGGGAGAAAGGTTTTTTAAAGGGTCTGACATTTTTTGTTTTAATTTGAAAATAGATTTTGAAGTTTCTGATCATTTTTTTCTTTTGATTTTAATTTTTTGTTGGTTTTAATTTGTAGAGAAATTTGAAATTTGTTTCTTTTAATTTTGAGGTTCCACAAAATGTATTTCTTTTTTCACTAGATTTTGTTTTTTGTATATCCTTTTTTTCTGAAATTGGATTTTGTTTGATTTTATTCCTTTCGTATTCCTTTTTTAATGAAGCCCAAATTGTCTGAATTTTATTTATCATTTTTGCATATGAAATATAACATTTTAAATAAATTGTTTTAATTTAAAATCGTTACTCCAAAGATCCTTATGCGGTTTTAAAATCTTTAAAAAAGCGTCTAAAAGAATGCAATGATTGGTGTAAAGTAGAAAATGTAATATACATTTTTTTATTATAATTTTAAATTTTGTAGCATTAAAAGCCCTACTGGTTTCTGTAGTATCATCATTTTAAGTGAAATTTTGCAGGGATATGCCATATATCCTTTATATATCCCTTTTATTTTCTTGCTGACACCTAAAGTTACTCGTTTCTAAATTCATGTTAAATCCTTTTCATTGAGAGATATTCCTACTAATCAGTTTGTATATATATAATTTGGTAACTGGCATAATTAATAATGTAATCAGGACCTTCAAATTTCCTAAAACTTAGTATTCTTTATCTAATATCCAAATTTATCTTTATAGGTGGAATGCCAAAATATATTTCTGTGTGGGTTTGCAACGAATTAAACTCTAAATTGTTATATTTTTTTTTTTGAAGAGATCAACGAATTTTTCAAATTTTGTTTTGTTTTTCAAGATTGATTCTGTCTCGTTTCGCTGAAAGCCTTCCTGCTTACTTTGTCTCATTGTTGGCACTGCGCGGCAGGTGCTTGCCAGTGGCTGGAGCTGCTGCAGTGGCGGCCACTTCTGGCAAGGCTGCAGCTAAAGTTGAAGCCGGAACTGGAGCTGTTGCTGGAGCTGGAGCTGGTGCAGGAGCTGACGGCTCAACAGTGGCTGCTGCCACCGAGCTGGCTATCTTGCGTATGAACTCGTCCTCGCTGCAGGCATCATCGTTGTCCAGCTCCACCTGGTTGCACTCGAGCTTCTTGCGCTTGGTGATGTGCTTGCCATGGCGATGGTGATGTGGTTGTTGTTGTTGCTGGTGGTGATGCTGCTGCTGTTGCTGCTGCTGCTGGTGATGGTGCAACAATCCGGGATAATGGAACTGCTGCTGCTGCTGTAGATGTTGCTGCACCTGTTGATGCTGCTGCACCTGGTGATGCTGCTGAGTAAAGGCATTTACAGCCGCTGCCACCGCCGCTTCGGTGGCCTGAAAGACACCGCCAAAGGGATCCGAAGTGGAGATGGAACCAGAGCCGGAGCCGGATTTATTGCCCACGGATGAGGCTGCTGCTGATGCCGTCAAATTGTTGTCGTTGACAAAGCCCGTGTCCTCGTCCAAACTGATACTGACCGGCGGCGAGGTGGTGGCTGAGGAGTCCTCCGAGGAGGAGGCCGAAACTAGGTCGAGGTCCTCCAGATATTGGCTCATCATATTCCGGGCGTGACGCGATCTATACGTTAACATATACACACACATATATATATATATATATACACAGAGATTTATGTACAGCAGCACACGCAGACAGCGTCAAATATTATTATAATCGATTTGTAATCGTATTTAAATCGAATCCTATCGATCAACCAGTTAATGTTTCAACTATCGAACTATCGGTTGAATAATCGGTCATTTAATTTGGAACAAATTTCCTCAATACAATACACAATTACTCAAATTACTAATAATAATATTTCCATAAATTCCAATCGAATTAATGCTAACGATAAACGATAACGAGATCTTATTTAAATTTTTGAAATATTTGTTGAATTTCTATTTCAAAAACACTGCAATTTGTTGATAAAAAGACTACATAGAGTACATTAAGTACAAAAAAAAACCAGCAGCATTTCTAAGAAGATTGCAAAATATATAGAAATCGACAGACAATCGACAATCCATGTCCGATTGCATTTCAAATGCAGTCAGCGAAGTCAAATCAAGACAGAACTCAAGGGAACTGGAACTAAACTGCATATAGCTGAATGGATCTGAACAGATCTGAGCAAAACTAACGGCCGGTGAACTCAATTGAGAACTTGCTGTCGTTTACACTTAATTCGACAAGAGAATATCATTAAAGAGACGCTTGGGAAGGTTGGGTAAACAATAAAGAAATATTGCTTTGAACTGAAAAAATGATTAGTTAGGAGAAATATATATATGAGTTACTTTGTAACATAAAAATCGGTTCTCAAATAATGATAAATATCATTTCTGATACTAAACTTTAACAAGTTTTTTTTTTATTATTGATTTCAATTGTTTTTTATTAAAAGGTTTCTTTAATTTGCTTTTAACAGAATCTCAACAACCGCTAATTGTGTTTAATAATTACAATTATTTAAACATGAGATCTCAAAATGAAAGAAGAGTAAAGCTACTACAACTAGTTCTACTTATTAGCTAATACAACTGATAAAGTCAGCCGGAGGGCTAGTTATAGGGTAATGCCACATAATCCGCATACGTAAGCGATCGTCTAGGGGCTATTCATTCGATCCAAAACCAAATCGTAAAATCAGAAAAACGGAACCAATGCGAATGCAGCCGCCGATTGCTAATCAGTGGAGCACAGAGTAAAGCAAACTCGCGGCGGCAACAGTGCGTATAAGTGATCGCAACGGAAAGGAAAAGAAAACAATTCAAAAGTCATTGCCCAGTGAGTGGGGGAAAAATATAAATGCTATACATATAGAAATATATATGTATATAGAGAGACTGACTGGCCAAAATGAATGCAAATTAAATCAGCAGCCAAAAAAATTGTGCAAATAATCAGCAAGATGAACGAACTAAGAGAAGATAGCGCACTCATTCTTAACTAAAGTTTAAATATTTTTAACAACCTAATTTTCTAGTACCTTGATTGCAATTATTAACTATAAGATCACAGAATTATCAGTAGATAAACTCCCAATAAAACAGAAAAGTGCAATTGCAGTGGCTGAAAACCTACAAGCAATTAACACAAAAGCCCATAAAAAATCACAACAAACAAACTCTTTGTTTTCCCCTTGAGAGTATTGTATACTTTTCCTACTTGTTTTTATTTTTATTATTATTATTATTTTTCTTTTTTGTTTTTTTTTTTTTTTTTTTTTTTTTTTTTTTTTTTTTTTTTTTTTTTTTTTTTTTGATTTGAGATAAGGGGGCAACCCCAAAAGGCAAGCACCTTCCTCCGAATGCACAAATTTGCAAGGAGGGTAGGTTAAAGCTGATGGTTCCGATAAGATAATGCAGATAGTTACACAGATAGTACGGGGCTGGGCATGCAATTACAATAGCTACGACTAGGACATATGTATATAGTATATGTATATCTATAGGACAACAACAACAACAACAAAAGCATTGATATTGCTAGAACAACAACAACATGGATTAAAGTTCTATTGAAATTGAAAACGAAATCTAAATCTTAGTCCGTAGCGAAAATCTATTTGAAATAAGAAAACACATTCACCATGACCCACAAAGGAAAAACCAGTCTACAACAAAAAAATTAAATAAAATGTAAATAAAATAAAAATAACATCCAAAGTGGCACATAAGTATTTTTCTGTGACTGATGCCGAGGCTTGGTGATTGATCGAGAAATGATTGATGTAAGAGAGAAAAATATAGAGAACTTTATTCCAAATAAAATATATACATAATTGTAAAATTCAAGCAGCAATTAGTTTAAATAATTTTAAATTACAACGTTAATTAAATGATTTCACCTTTAAAAACAAAACCTTTTAAGCATTTCATATAAAATTAAATATAAAACAATTTAAGTCAACACAAAGTGGCATCTTTACAGAGACACAAATCTCCGCTTAACTACATCTCTCTTCTACAAACTCATTTGAATATAATAATTTAAATTAAATAATAGTTTAATTAATTTAATTTAAATTAATTTCCACTTCAAATCACTTCGTTCGAATCACTAAACCACTATTCTGAATGCTTAAATCTAACACTTTATCTAGTTTCAATCTTTCACTTTCTATATATTCTTTAAATTAATTTTAATAAAGAATTTAATTAATTTAATCAAATTGAATTTTAGTTTTTCCCCATTTACTATCTTTTAAATCACTTTAGTAATTTGTCTTTATTCGATCTCACTTTCTATAAACTCCGCAATTCCACATTTTTGATTAACGAAAAGCTGGGCAAGCACGCGCACGTTTGTTCTGGTCGAACCCAAGGGCCAGACTGTACTGAGGGATGTGTCTCTGTGGGGGAATTTGGACCTATCATTGGTGGTTCTTGGTGATATCCGAGAATTTTCCCGTTTTCCCTCTTTTTTTTTCGCTTAATTCCCCTGTTCTTCGCCTATTTCCCCTCGTTTCTATGTTGCCATTTGAGCCGCCTTTCGTCCAGAGCAAATGTGTTCCGATTAATGGCCAAGTTAGGCTTGGCCAAAGCATAAACAGTTAATATGATATGGTCGTTACTCGAATAAAATACGCTTTATTCAAGTTGTATACAAAACGACAATTCTTGAAATCTATTCATACAAAAATGTTTGCTACGTTTTCTAGAATTTATAAATGTGTAAAAGGCATGAGATGTTGTAGGAAGTTGGAGTCTTTCCTCAACGGACAACCTATTTAATGTATTTTAAATTACAAGTAAGCTTAGTTTTTTATTTAAAAAAAAATGTAAGCATACTTAAAGCCTTTGAAATCAAAATGATGTATACATAAATGAATGCTGTTTATGCTTACAACTCGCCTTAACGGACCAGCGGACAACGGACAAGTCTAAAACATAAAATAACCGAATAAAAAAACACAAAATCTTTCAAAAAATATGACAAACAATGCAGAAAACGAAGACTGAAGCTTTTAAATAATTTCACATATGTTTCCTACATATATCATATATGTATATATCTCTATATTTATATATATTTAAATATATATCTGTGCATTAGTTGTGTTGTGTTTTTGCGTGCGTGTGAGTTTTCGCAGAGGTGAGGCGAGGCAATCGTACAATGTTCATCGATTACTCGAAACCATGAATCAAAAAACGCAAAACGAAGAAATGAAATCATGAACTGGCACTCATCATGAACTGTCGCACTTATCTCGAGTCGCGGCTGCGCATGAACTCGGCTTAGGATTTCCGAGCAAAAAAACACCGAGGAGGGACTTGACTTGATCAATGGGGAGGGCAGGCAGGTGGCACTCACCTTGATACAGGTATCGCGCGTATTAAATGCTGCTGTGGTGAATGTTGCTGCTGCTGTTGCTGTTGCTGTTGTTGCTGCTGCTGTTGATGGTGCTGCTGATGCTGCTGCAACGTGTTGCTGGCCACTGCTGCTGCTGCTGCCGCGGCCGCTGCTGCAACTGTGTTGGTTAAATTACTATTGACCAGAAGTCCGGATGATCGCTGGCCGGAGTCACCGCCCGCCGAACCCGCCGAGGACCTCAGCTCCGTGTGCTGGTCGAAGCCGAGGCCACTGTCGTTGGAGTTGTCGCAGGGCGGCGGATGGGGTCGCTGTGGTATTCGCTTGCCGGGCACCATCTTGCCGGGACCCGCCTGTAAAGATTCAAATAGTAAAAAGAAATTAGTATCAGGCTTATAGGGGGTTTAAATTTATAATCAAATTATTAAAATATATATTTGAAATGAGAAAAACCTTGCATCTATAATTCTTTAAACGGATATACTTTAATAGATACAAAAAGAACAAACTTACCCTGGTTATAGTATGCAGTTTGCCGGGCAATCCCTTACCCGGCTGTCTTTTCGATGGTATGCGAAACCCCTTTCGATGTATTCGCGCACTCATTGTGGAATTCGTGGACATGGTCATTCTCATTCCTGCAATGAAAAAGAAATAAAATTATGATTAAATTCGAATTGAATAATTTTTATATATTCATTTAAAGCTATTACAAAAAATCACATCATATTCCGTTTAATACAAAAGCTTCTATATAGTATTCTATATAGTAGTCCCCAGAAAGATAGAGAGATGGCAACGAGGAACGAAGAAATATCGTCTCGTTTGCAAAGTTAAGTTATATGCCAGGAAAACTGAGCTGATAAAGCCGCGGCAAAGCCGACTCTATGTGGGGTGCATTGAACTTCCCGCCTCCGGGGACAAGTCCGTATAGTTGAGAGCGTTGTGAGCATAGAATCAGCTTCACACTCGACGACGACTATTGTTGCCGCAGCAGTTGCATTCCCATTGTTGATCCCAATTGATGCTCAATTTGCATTTCCATTTCCATTTCAATTTCAATTCAGAGGCTCAACTGCAATAGCAGTTACAGTTGCAGTTGCAGTTGCAGCAGCCATCAGCGTCAGTTCCAGCTGTCATCGCAGATTTCAGCTTTATTTTTTTGCCCGACATGGACATGGACTTGCTTGTCTCTTACATATATACAAATATCATCTGGCGACTGGCCCGTACATATGTATATTATCATGGGCTGGCGCACAACAATGGGCCGGAGTCCGCTGATAAGGAAGCCAGACAAACCCAACCAAAGCCGAACGAACCCAACGCCCGCCACCCAACCCATTAGCAGGCTCCTTCTCCGACTCCTCCTCTTATTCATCTCCCAGTTAGCATTATTATTATAATTATTATTTCCCTTAAAAGTCCAGTCCTCTCTCTATTCCCATTCTCGATCGTATTTATGTTCTTTTTTTTTAATTATTCAGCTGCTTACGAAAAACATTTAATTTTAAATGCAATGCTCAAGTAAAACTTATTCTAAATGTACCTTGAAATATCCTTCCGAATTTCCTTGTAAATATACTTGTAAATCTCCTTCTAACATTTCTTCTGTCTCCCAACTTCCCTTCTATATCTCAGTTTAAAATTCGCTCATAATTTCCTTATAAATCTTCTAAATTTCAATCTAAACCTTCTATATATCGTTTTCTTCTAAATTAATCTCCTAGTAAATTTCATTTAAAATTCTCTTTAAAATCTTCTTAATTTTCCTCTTGATCTGCCTTTGAAGGCCAACCAAAATGGGTGTTGGGATAGGGACACCAAAGGAACAGTTCCGTTCTGATAAAAAGGGAATTTTTAATAAAGCTTTATTATATATTATTAACGATATATTAAGACATCCTATTAAGACGAACTTTGAAATCACAAATATCAGCTTATGAGAACCCATTTCCAATTTTCTTAAGAATGTAAATTTGAAAGAAATATGCTGGCAGATAAAATAAATAGAAAGATAAAGACCCACCATGTAAACTGATATATAGTAATTATAATACCCTCCCTCATAAATGCGTGTTTGCCCAGTTGATGATGTTCAACACCTTTTTTCCTACCCTAAAATATCTCCAATTTAATTCTAAAGAAATCTCTCTCACTTCAGCATGTGTGTTCCGTTCCCTAATTCCGGTAAAACCGTTAAACAATTACGAGCTAATTTACGAGATAAGAGACCCGATGGGCAAACAAAAAGCGCCTTTGATAGCACGGCAGGCAAAACGAAAACAAACAAACAAACTTTGATCTCCAATTACGAGGATCCCTCGGTGACGTGCGTTGCGCCCCCAAAAGCATATATATACATAATATATACATATATATAACTATATAGCTACAGCTACACACATAATATAGGAAGGTGAGAAAATCTGTTCTCGCCTCTTGGCTTTTATGATGCCAAAAAAAAAAATAAAATAAAATAGAAAACGCACCCTTTTGGCCTAACTCCTAACCTTGGGCGGGAATCGAGCAAACAACAAGTACATATTTATTGTTGGGCTTGCGGAACGCGCCTACCTGTGAGGGAGGAGGAGGAAATGGGCCTTACCTGGGATCGCTACAGAGATAAGATCGCACCCAAAGGGAGATGGGGATACCGTTTGCTATTGTTTCCAAGAGGATAAAGTGCTGTTTCATTCCCCAGATATATGTAGATACAGGTACGGTTTACCGATTAAAGATACTGCCAGCCATGCTCAGATACCGCCAGATAAAATAATAACCAGGCACGAGATACAAAGATATTTTTAAAATCTAACCAAACTTTAATATAAATTTCGGATAAACAATTATAGGTAAATACATCATAAAGTTCAAACCCTTTGAAATGCGAAATTATCAAAAATAAAAAATTCTCAACTCTGGATTCTGGGACACAATGTGAGGCGTTTGAGCGTAAAAAAAATACAGTTCAAAGTCTATTAAAAACTAAACGAAATCTTTTTTGAACTCTTTAAAATGTTTAAGTAATTGTTCACCATAAGCTCACCCAAAAAATCTATAACAAAATTATTTAAGAAGTAAAGAAATCAAGCTAAAGCTAAAGCTATAGCCATTGCATTTATCTATCGCCGGAGACAGCGTACTTTGCCCTGACAAAAAGTCAGGCTTTAAATTAATTTTCACTGGGAGAGATCTCAGTAAGAATCGCCCTTGGATCGTTAAACACAGATGTCGGTGGGTTTGTTGTTCTCCGAGTTTTGCAGGTAGTATATAGCCAGGTTCTATAATTAAAACGCAGACTCCTCCAAAACAGATTGTAGATTATCCATAAAATAAAAACAATGAGAAGACAATAACAGAGGCAGCGAGCAGATCGAGCAGAAATTAAGAGTAATGAACCCAACTGACCCAGAGTGCACGCCCCCAAAACTACTGATTATAGCGGAATTTATAAAGAAAAACTACAAATTAAATTCTGTAATGTTTTTTAGGCGAGAAACCCCTTCTTTTTTGTGGGTAATATTTGCATTACGGTGCTGATCAAGTGTTTGGGTTTGAGGCTTTTTGCCTGTATTTTATTTCAATGTTTTCTTTTTAGTTTTTTTTTTTTCATTTGAGCCATAATCTTATCGCCTCGAAACAAACTTGGCAACTGGCTAAAGGAAAAGCAAGAACCTGAGACAGGGACTGAGACTGAGAGAGATATGGTGAAAGGTATGGGCATTGAATCACCCACGGCGACAACAACTGGCGCCTCTCGCGCGTAATTAGAGATTGGAAAACGAACCCGCGAACCACCACCCGCGCCACTTCTGGCTGGATCTTCGCTGGGCCTGGAAATTCCAGGTGTACTACTACGATTATGCCATATATAGAGCCGGTTATCAAGGGCGGCCAGAGCAGGAGAGATTTGTTTTCGAAGGCAATTACGGCTTGTAGCTAGCTGATAAGCCTAGCAAATTGATGTTGGGATAGTACAAATCGGAAAGTGGTTGAATTATGTACTTTTAAAGATTTTTTAAGGGGTTTTAAAGGGTATTTAAGAAGCAAAAAGAGACTAGAAAATAAGTAATTAGAAAAGAGCCCAAGCTGCCATGGCACAAACTCCCTCGCTAGCTCTTAATTGTTATGGATTTGAAGCTCTTTATAAATAATTGAAGTAATACTAGTTTTATATATAAATATTATATCAACTTGATACATTTAAGGGGAACTAAAAAATATACTTTTTTAGAAGAATTTACTGGGAAGATATATGAAAAGAAATACAGCACAAAATAACTATTAACCTTATTTAAATTCACAAATTAAAGAGCTTAGGTTTCAAGATTTTCTTAAAAACTTGTTGAGAATACACCCAAAAATAATTGCTTCCCAGATATAGATGTACAAGTAGTTTGTTTTCTTGTAATACACATCAGGGATAAGAACCTCCCCCTTCCCGGTTTTAATTTTTTGTTGTTCTTACCGAAATTACTTTTGTAATGATGCTGATAGGCTTGTAAATTTGTATTGTTGTTGGCATTGCCATTGTTGCCATTGTGGTGGCCATAGTGATGGTTATTATTGTTGTTATTATTATTATTATTGTTGTTGTTGCCACCAGCATTGCCATTATTATGGTGGCTAAGATTATGCATTTTGGAGGGAATCCGATAGCCGGACTCGTAATGTTTATACTGATTGTAGGTGAAGCGCATTTTGATGGTTGACTTTCCTTGTTAACCGTGTCGTGTGTGTTGAATTTTCTCCTCTCAAAAATTGACTATATATTTAATTCATTGAATTATTATTACTTTTGTTTTTTTTTTTGTTTTTTTTTTTTCACTCTTTGTACTCTCTCCTCGTGTTTCTCGTTCTCTTTTTGGGATAAGTGCTTTTAGTATATTTTATAATTATTTTTACAGGCATAGGTTTTCTTGATTTCCCTTTGACTAATTGTTTTCTTTTCTTTTTTGTTTGCTGTTGGTTTAATTTTTTGGTAATTATTATTGTTGTTGGCACATTTAATGGATGTTGTTGTCCTTTAATTTAATTGATTTCATTTGGTTTTATGTCATTTCATTGTGATTTGTTTTTGTACATATGTTTGTTTGTTTTAGTTTCACAATAAATACGTCTGCTGCAGGTAGGGTTTAAGCTTTAATTTAAAAAAAAGAGAGGGTATTAAAATTGTTTAAATTTCATTTAACTTAAAAAAAAAACGCGGCAGAATTGCTTAGTTTCAAAAACGTTACGAAAACGCGTCAAACACGGCTCGAAACGCGACCAAAACCGCTTTGCATTTTTTACATTTGTGTCTGGTTTCGTTTTTGTTTTGTTTTTGTCATTCGCCTCTTTTTTCTTTAGTATTCTCTCTCATTTATTTATTTATTCATATGCCTGTTTATTGTGTTTTTTGTTACATACCAACGCCAAAGATATACAAAATGTTTTTGTTTTTGTTGGTTTTTTTTAAGCACGCATATTTTTTAATCGTTGGCGGTATAAAGTCCAAGATGACAAGAAAAGGCTATAGTAAGAAGATCGCCCAGCCAGGCTTTGAGTGTGTAAAACGAGAGTGTATATATTGATGGTGACTGTGATAATCGGCGGTGGCTTGAGTGCATTATTTTTCCCTTTCCCCAAAACTGGTTGCATTGTCCGAGGAGGCGCCTTGATATACTTGTGTATATTTTTTTCTTCCTTTAGCTTCCTGGTATAGCGAGCTCTCCTTTTATTTTTTTTTTTTATGCCTCTTAGTATTTACCCGTTTACAGTTACAGTTCCTGTTCTACTTGTTGCCTTTTACTTTTTGAGGAATGTAAGTATATATATGTACTTATATATGGTATATGGTTAAAGCCCTTTAAAATGGCAAATTCCGCAAGGTCTTGTCCCTTACCACCTTCAAAAAAAAAAAATAATAATAATCGTATAGGAATTACAGACAGCAAAAGGAAAAACAAAACCAGTTTTTAGGCTGGAAAACGATTTTAAATATGATTTCTAGAACCTAAAATAAAACAGTTTACCGGTTTTAAGAGCTATAAATTGGTGGGAATTAAAAAATAATTCAAATGTCTAGCCGGAAATATTTTTAGAAATAGTTGTATGCTTTTATAACATTTTTTAAATATTGATTTCAATAAAGAAAGGTAAAAACCCTACAAAATAATACTTTTTCCAACTGAATCAGACGATATGTGTAGCCACAAGGGAGATTTTAGTGGCTATATTGCATAAACTCTGTGCGTAGCAGCCAAAAAGTAGGCTATGTTTTCAAGCCCCATAACTCAAAAAATATTGCTTAAAAAATACCAAGTAGTTAATGTTAAAATACTGTTTCTTCGTGTTTTAGTTTATAATCTAGCTCATATATTAATATTATAATTAATATTCTGAAGAAAACGCCCTTTTCCCAGTGCATTTCAACTTCGTTCTGGCCAGACTTTTGGTGGCCAATCGAGCAAACTTGATGCGGTGACACAGATAATTGTGTTAGCACCAACCGATCGACCCCGCCCCCTTCTTGGGGCTGGCTTTGGTCTTTATATATATTTTTTTTTTCAATTTTTGTTTTTGACAATCAAATGCCAAGGCAAGTTCTTGGCTTGATTAAATGCTAATTGAAATTGTACGGTGTATTTATCAGCAATCGAGTGGCGAGTGTGAGTGTGTGTGGTGTGGGGACTGCCGTTGTTGGCTTTGTGAAAAATCATGATCTTGTTTCATTGACCCACATTGTTCGTGTAATAACCGATCCGCTAGTGAGCAAAACTAAGCAGAACCTTATCTGACTTTATATATATTTCTTTAATAATATTTGTTCAATAATTCGATTGCAAACAAGTAATTAATATTGTAAGCTATCTGCTGCTATTGCATCTTTATTTTTATTAAAAAATAGCAGAGAATATACAATTAATAAAACCCAAGTCCACCTGCTGTGCTCTAAACAACTACCAACTAATAATACATATCGCAACCGACTCAGTTCTAAACTCGAAGCTCTTAAGAAAATGTGTTTAGCCCTAATGAGTTCCTAACTCACTAAAACACCTGATCTAATGAGTGTAAATAAAAAATCTTGTGCTCATATTGAAGAGATTAAAGACTAAAGCGAAGATTGTGCTTTAAATTGGTTTATGGTTTCTGCCATTATTGATTTTTGTTTCAAGTGTTTAGCGGCATTCTCAACGCTTAAATTAATTTTATTTCTTTTCCTTTCTTTTTTTGCACAGCATTTTTTCGTGTTTTTCTCATTTCTTGTAGTCTTGTTTTTTGTTTGGGTATTGGCCGCATTGAAATTTGTTATAAACAAACGTATTTTACGCGTATTTCGGTATGTGAGAACTCACAACAAGCAGAAAGTGAATTAAATGAAAATAATTTGTATGTATTTAATTATTCTTTCTTTTTTTTTGCGCTCTTTGGCTTTTTGGAGATTCTCAACGGGTCCGGGATCTTTTTTTTCCGGTTCGGTCCGTTGTGGTCTGAGGGTCTCTGGGTTTGCGACTGGAACTAACATTTAATAGACTGTCCGCAGAACACTTGGCTCGCCACACACCCCGAAACCCCTTCCCATAACTATTTCCCTTTCCATTCCCTTTCTCGAAAGGCGATAAGATAAACCCCGCGGGCGGACCGAGAGAATTGAAGTTCCTTAGAGGTTTCCCCCCCCAAAAAAAAAACAATAGTATATAGTAAATCTTTCATCATTTCTAAAGTTAATTTGTTTTCAATTGGACAAAGTCTTACATTTTGGGTTTATCAGTTGGGATAAAATGGAAAAATGTCCTAGGTTTACTGGTTTTATTACAGCAAATTGGAATTAATTTCTTTATACAGTTTATTTCGTTGTTCTGTCCAAAATTCCCTATTGTTTGCTTAGTTTATAATTTTCTGCAAAAATTTATATTTATTTAATAATTTTAAAGTTTTCTCATTGACAAACAAAATTAAATACTCTGTATTTACAAAAAGAAAAATCTAGCTTTTGCCGGGCTTCTTTCCTTCTCTATTATTACTATTATTTATAATAAAACCATTTCATTAAATTTCCCATTTTCCCTCCCCGGTGAGTTAATCTTTATTTAGTTCTGTGCGATCAGGCCATGATTTCTCAGCTGATAAATATTCGCCGCGCAAAACTTTTAACTTTAACATTTTTTTTGTTCAAATAATAAACGTTAATTAGGCACATCACACCACCAACAACAACAACCAGAAAAAAAAGGCGACAGACAGCAACAAAAACATGAAAAAAAAATAAAGAAGTGCGAAAGATTTTACCACGAGCTCGTAACCGAAATTCCGTATGCGGTAACTCGCAAACCGTAGGCCAAAAACCGAAAGCCGTAGACGTAGACGCAGACCCTAAACCGTAGACCCGACCGACTGGGGACCGTGAACCGTAAGCGTAGCCGTAACCGTAAACGTAACGATGTGAACACTTACGCTGAGATCGATGAACTAAAATTCGAAAAGAACGAAACACTGCAATGATGCTGCCGATAGGGGCATGATATAACAAACAGTACAGGGTTGTCTCGTTGGCGAGCTGAGGGTCTTAATGACGTCAACGGGCGAACACGAACGGTCGATAAGACTCCAAAACCCGACTGCCTCGACAGCCGATGAGACTACCTTGTACTCACTGTACCATGAATAGGGGGAAGGAGAGACAGAAAGAGAGAGCCAGTGGGAGTTGAGCCGAGCGAAAGAGCGGACAGCAACAAGTGTACGCGTGGCCGAATGACGACAACGGGTTTAATTGATTTCCATGTGTGCGTGAGCACAGCGCGCGCCCGTTTCTATTTACTGCTGTTGTGGCTGTTGTTGTTGCTGCTGCTGCTGTTCTCGTTCGGCACTGATTGCAAACGCAGAATGATAAAGCAGCAACAAAGTGACGGTGGGGCGGAGATGGAGTTTAGTGAATGAGAGAGACACAGACACAGAGGGAGAGAGATCTGCAAGAAGCTGCGCTGCTCTTCTAAACTGCACTCGCACTCGCTCTCCCCAGCCACCGCTCCCGTCATCGCACTATTTCGCTCTGTTATGCTACTGGTGCGACCGACGCTGCGTATGCGCATTGTATTAGGGTGGACCAATCAAATGAAAGTTTTTATTAAAAACTCGTTTAATTCAAAATATTTGATAAACACCTCCCAAAATATTATCTCTAAATGCATTTATTTATTCGTAAGTTCTTATCACTGTTATGGATTTGACTTAATACACTTAGGATACCTGAATTTAGGTAAATAGCGTAAAGTGTCAACATTTTACCTGGATTTTAATAGGACAAAGGTAATAAACCAAGAATTCGGCAGTAGGCAAATTTCAAAAGGATCACCCATACGCAGTGTTACCTTATCATGCATATTTCAAGTTATTTATTTACAAGGTGCAAACATGTCACTGCAGTGTTATTTTAGTCGGGTTTTCAAATATGTATTTAAATTTTCGTTTACATTTTCCCTGTTTTCCCATGTAGGTCCATCCCACTCTCTGCGTGTGTGTATTTTTAAGTGTGGCGGCGATGCGTGGCTGTTAATTAACACTAGGCAGCACACGTTCGCTTTGCGGTCAATTGCAGATAGTCAGGGCCACTCTGCAAGTCTACAGAACGGAATGCCAGCATAGGTCCGCACATATGCATAAACCACCGCTGATAAGTGGACAAATATACAAACATTAGCATCAGTAAATACACAGGGGGGAATATATGTGAATTTATTGACGTACGACACATATTTCAATTGAAATTTCTACATTAAAATAAAAACAGAATATTATACATTTGATTCTTTTTTTGCAGTGCACATTTGTCAATTATACGCTTGAACACAAGACAACTATTTGGCAAGTGTGACCGAAAATAGCAAAAGCTAAAACCAACCAATTTGAGTCCATTTTATTTAATTGACATTTTCCATCCAGCAAAGCACTAAAATCAAATTCTAATTCCTCGTTTTCCCCCCGTATTTAACCTACAATAAAATATCTTGTCATCTTAAGGCCTATAAAGTGCCATTAAAAAAATCAGAAATCTCGTGTGCAGCCATAACGGTGCATTTTTCGAAATTCGTTTGCCCCAAATTTGGTCACACCACAGTCACGCGTAACGAGGGGGGTACGCAGGGAGGTGGAATGGGAGGTGGGATGGGAGGTGGGATGGCCGCCGGCCACATGTCAAGTGGCTCAGCTGAGCGGACAGCTGTGAAGAGAGCGCATCGCGTCGGCGTCGCTGCTCTCTTTCTCACGAAAACACACGAAGCGATCCGACCAGTGATCGTGTCAACAACAATAACAGTAACAGCAATGGCGTTAATTTTCTATTGGTCGCCGATGGCTGCACAGTGGGTCGCAAAAAGTAGAGCAGGTAAAAAAAAGTATAATAAAAATAATGTCAATACCAGAGTAGCAATATAAATTGTTTTCATTTCAAATGAATTTTACCAATATGATAACCCATTGGGAAATCTAGCAATATAAATTTATATTTTCTCTCTTCACAACTTCTTATTATAATTATTTATTTTTGCCTTAATGCCTTGATGCTTGAGCATAGGTTTTTAATCTCGACCCACTGTACCTCCCAAAAATGTGTGATGCCCTCCTTGTCGGCTGATAAAAGCCAAAAGCAATGCCAGCAACAACAACTATAACAGTAACAAAACAAACACAGCATACACAGCAACACATGTAAATTGTCATCGCCGACGTCACCAATCCAAAAAAAAAGAAACAAGTAAAAAAAATAAAGAGAGCACGCGCACACCTCAATCCATGTTATCACAAGAATAGCAACCACAAGTGATGATAGTTTTTTTTTTCTATTTTTTTATTCCGACATAGCATTGAAAATGAACTAGTTGGAGGCGAAGGGGAGGGGGCGGAAAAGGGGGAGCGTGCGTGTGCGAAGGTAACATCAATACACGCATACATTTATATTAAATATTGCGCATACGCAACGTTGACGCCCTTTTTTTATATTTTTTGCGTGGTACAACGAATTGATGTTATCAAAGGAGAAGTTACAGTTGTCTGAACGATCTGACGATTTTGACTTTTAAGAATTATTTAAAAAGGATTATACAAATACATTTAATAAAGGGAAGAACTTGGGTAAGATAATTCATAAAACTGATCCAAATAACGAGTATTAGATGTCTACTTTTGATTCTAAAAATTAATAAACTAACATGTCCCAAGGCGTTACTAAATCGATGATTTTTGAAAACGCAGCGTGTTTAATTTTGCTCGAATCGCGATCATATTTAATTAATAATAATTACCATTTTTAATGGCTCGCCGCCGCACATTTGTCACTCTCGGCTATGTATAATTTATAACATTTTGTTCGTTGACAGAACCCCCAAATCCCCCGACAATCCTGCAACCCCGCCGCCGTCACATGATGATGATTATGATTACATCTCATGTATTTGCTGATATTGTCGTGTTGTCACTGATAGTTGTTGCTGTTCCGATGAATGTATTATATTATACCCTACTTTTTAGTGCGTGGCGACCTTAGCAATGATCATAGCCAACAACGACAACAAGAAAAAAACACAGGCAGACAACAACAACCACATCAGTTGGGTATTTATCAAGGTTCAAGGTTACAACCTGCACTTATTAATAAGGTTTATTGTACTTTTGTTTCATCACCTGCATCACTCTAGTACAGCCAACAAAAAAGGAAAAAAAGCAACAATAATAACTGGAGTAGCAATAAGACTACAACAAAAGTTGCTTGACCCGCAGGAGCAATTGGCTTCTATAATTATTTATACGATGTTTCATTTGTTTCGGAATTTTTCCAGTTTCCGATGTTGCAACGATGAAAAAAAGGCCAGGGGATGGGCGGGGGCTCAAAATTAAAATATTATTAAAATAAACTTTAAGAATATCCTACGAATAACCTATTAAAAAATCAATATACATAGTAGCTTGAAATGTAAAATTTTCATTTACTTTTTGATTATCCTAATCATATCACTGCGAAACTCACTGAACGTTGGCACATTTTAATTAAAATTCGTATTGCTTTGATATGTTTTTGATTGGCACTCTAATTAGTAAAGCTCTCCCAAATAGATTGCCAAAGGTATTTCCAATCCGCATTCTTGTTTTTTGCGTCTTTTCATTAACCAATGGGAAATCGGCCAGATATCTCCGTGGCATCAGAGGGAGAGCATCAATAAAAAAAAAAATACAGAAAATATTAAAAAATAAAAAACATTTTCATATTGAACGGATGCTGTACATTATGTGATATGTATCATACAGACGCAGCCCAATATCTTAATCATGTTAAATGCTTAATCACGATCTCGGACAATTTATTTCGTATCGATTAACGCTCGTCTTCGGTTTCCCCTGGCTCCTATCCAAATTCCCTTTGGACTCGCGACGCCACGGCGGAACGCTAACAACAAAGGTAAACAAAACAAGAGTTAAAAAACCATACAAAAATATCGTTTGAACCTTTTTTTTTGGTCAACAATTTTGGACTCAAAAATTCTGTTGCACACATTTTTTTTACAAAACAAAAAACAACAATTTCAATGTTGCTGATTAAATTCCTACAAAAAAATGTAGTTTAATCTGGTTAATAATATAACAAAAATTCACCAATACGCAAAATAATAAATAAAATGACTTAATTTTTTTTTTTTTTATTTGTAGAATTTTTTTGTGTAGACCTACCAACAATTGCAAACAATTCTTTTTACATTTTTGGGGTAAACAATTTTATATGGTTTCTACTGTTTTGTATGGTAAAATAGAAAAAAGGAAACAAAACGGAACACCAGACACGAAATGTTATTGAAAACGTTGTGCGTTGGGGCTTTTTTTACGGCGACTCGCCGATCGTAAAAAAGTTAAATCAACAGACTGAAAAATCGCGAAAACTAAATTGTTATTCCTTGTTGCACGTACGCGACGCGAGAAAAAAAAAACACTCACACACACACACAATAGTAATAACAAAATAAAAGCATCAACTTCAAAAGGCACACAAAAACAACAATCGTGGAAAAAGAGTTTAGTGCTTCTTTTATTATTGTTATGTATTTTTGTTGTAATTGTTTCGCCACTGTTTGATTTAATTATAGCAATGGCAACAGAAGCAGTAGCAGTAGCAGCAGTACCAGTGGAGGATATCACGCATACGCCACATTGGCCGACCGACAATCTCAGCTGTTAAACGCATGCTCAGTTAACAGTAACCATAAGGCCAGGTTAACAGCTTAATAATCGTTAGTCTGCTTCTATTTGCAGTTCTTAACTTAATTAACAGATATTATTAATTGAAATCGATGATGTTAATGTCCTAATCGATTTTATAAGGTATAAAGGAAATTAATGGTATGGGTAATTTTTTAATAGTCCGAAATTTGTATAAAATAAAAAGAGACATAAAATGGATAAATTTATTTAACAGCATCACTAGGCGAATCGATTTAAACATGATCATTATGTTCTACTCGCTCGATTTAGAGTGATTCTCGCTACTCGCTCAGTTTTAATATATATTTTATATATATACATATTATAATTTTGATCTGAAGTTTGTAATGAATTACAGAAGCCACATGATAGGTTTCTGACTCAACACCACCAGGCGAGTCGATTTAGAATTGATCCCTGCTCTCTACTCGCACAGTTTGAAAAATATCAAAGATTGTGCGACTGGCAATCAAGCAAGATAATATTTTTACAATTATTAAATAACTCAACTAAATACACTCGAGTCTGTTTCGGAGAATGCCCTCATTGACAGCTCCCTCCCAGTGCGGCATAGTTATCTCTTGGACTCTGCTTCTTCTCGCACTTAATGGGAATCATTGCGCGTGTCTTCTAATCACCAGTTTTTCTTTTCTTAGATTATGCAAAGGCGCTTCGGCACACATAGACAGCGATAAAATTGGGGGCCAAAGGGAGCAGCAAAGGTGTTTCTGGGAGTCGTACACCATGGCACTACGAAAGCTGAGAAAGCCGACTACTTTTTTAACGCCAAACCCCCAAAAAAAAAAAAAAAAACATAGTCAAAGTGAGAGAGTGAGAGCGGGAGAGTAAGCAACAGATAAGCTAGCTGTTGTTAGAATATTCGACTTTTGCTTATTTTTTCGGTGTTTTTTTTTTATTGTGGTTCATATTTTAAACTTCCGGGGGATCTATGTTTATTTTGGTTGAGAGTAACGTCGGAATTAATTTTTGTGGGTGGTTCTTGGTTGGTTAGAAGTTTGTTTTTAGCTTTTTTACGCATCACGTGGATTGGAGATTGCAGATAAAAAAGCATGACAACACACTCTATTCGTTTCTCTAGTTTATTTTTGCACAAAAAAACAATGTAGATTAGATCGTGAGGCCACGCCCACCTTCACCACCCTTTGATCCATATATGTATGTACAAAAATTATATCAATGGACTAAATGTAATTTGCATTTGCACGTTAAATTGATTAGCAATTAGCACAGTTTCTATTGAAACTAGTTGTGGGGGATTCACGCAGAAATCGTTTAAGAAACATATACAATTATCCAACAAAATGTTCTAGAAAATGTCGGAAATATTTTTGAGTATTCTTACTAATAAATTAAATAGTAAAGGTAATATTTAAATCAAAAAAATATGCATCCAAAATATATTTCCACAAAAGAGGGGCCTGATTTTTAAAATAAGGAACAATTCAACTTCTCTGAAATCTCTGCTCTAATACGAATAGTAAATTAATCAAGAACCAAATAATAAATTGCTGTTAATTGATATATTTGTGTTTGTTTTATACTCTTTTGTCGTGCTTTTTGATCAAATCATAAAGAGATGGCGCTCTTTAAGAGAGCGGGAAAGATGACGATAACCTCTCCTCAATGCCACCAAATGCGCTAAATAATACTTTTCTCCAGGCCCAGCCCCTCCTGCTTACCCCTATATCTCTATCTGTATCTCCATCGCTATTTGTATCTGTATCTCCCAGCACAGCCTTCACATTTTGTTGTTTCTTCGAAGAATTCTTCTATGCGAATTCGCTGTTTTCTGTTCTGTTCTGCTCTGCGCTCAGCGATTTATTATTGTTTTTGTTTACACACATCAGCAAATAATTTTCTTCGTCTTGGCTGAATAATAATAATAATAATGTGAGGAATGCGTAGAAGCGGAAAAGGAGAAGAAAATTATCATTAAGAAAGGCTAGACACTCGGCATATTTTGCATTCCCGGAAGATACATATTTTGCTGGTGTTTTATGAATGAAAATCTATATTATAACAACTCGAAAAAGTATTGAATGGAGTCCAAAAAAGTTTTTTATATACAGAAAAATAAATCAGAAAATAGTTGTTCAATTTTATGAATTAAAATCTGAACAATTTCTGATTCATTTGCAGCTGAATTATATGATTTATTGCCAAAATAAAAAAATAAAAAACCCAAAATAATCAAGAAGAAAAGCTGAGAAAGAGAGTCCCCAGAAAGAAATGGAGGAAGAGATAACGCGCGTCAGAAAATGCAAACAACTCACCCCGGGGCACGCTTGTGTCACGTGACTTGAGAGTCAAAACAAAAGCCCAGCAATCAGCAAAAAATAAACCAAAACAAATCAAATTAAATCAAAAGGAAAATACAGAGAACGAAACACAATAATAACAACAACCAAGGCAAACACGACACAATCAAAGTATTTTTCAGAGGCTGCGATGATGCTCAATCGCAGGTCTCAATCAAATGCTGCCACCAAATCGCAATGTTCGTCATACACATAAAACAAATTTGAATTTCCAATTTAAATATAATATATTAGCTCATCAAAAAATAAATATTTAAAAAAATAAATACAAAAATAGTTGCCCTTAAATTCTCAAGTACGAATTTAGGATAGTTTTTTTTTTTTGTTAATAATAAAAGATCATAATAATCTTTTTTTTTTTTTTGTTATATCATTTATATTATATTATTTTATATTTCTATTAAGTTTTTAATAATAATTTCTATAATATTACCAGCAAAGCCGATCGGTTTTCCTCTTTGTGAAATTAACATTATTTTGGCTTTGTGTAGTTATCACATCACACATCGAAACACACACACAAATAGTACTTTCTCGTCTTTTCGCTAACAATTTTCATAGAATTCGTATTCTATTTGGCAGTGCCGAAAAAGTCGAGAGAATCGCGAGACAGCCGCCAGCGAAAAGTAAACAAAATCTTATCAGACACCGCTCACGCCCAGCTCATAAAGATACACACACTCAGATACAGCTACATGGCGGGCTCAGATACAGATACATTTGAATAAACTTATGTACATAATACATATGTACATTGGACGTCTGCGCTGCGAATTTCACAATACAAAGCGAAAAAGAAACAACAAAACTAACAAGTTCAACTACGAAGTGTATGTCAGCGATCGGCATATGCTCTATGGATCCAAAGTTTAAAAGTCGGATTAGGAATTAAATAAATATATCACTCACAGGGTTCTGGGAGCTTGGGGATCAATGCTAAATCAGGCTTTAACTAATTGAGCGAATTAAAAAATAAATGTATCGAATATAGTATGTATACCAAAAATATAAATAAAAGTTAACTTAAAATTCCCAAGTACGAATTTGGAACCGTTTATAGGTTCATTTTTATTGATGAGTAACCTTATTGGTCCCAAAACAAGTGTATACTATATCCTGCTTGAAAACCCCACATAAAAATAGTAAACTTTGCCCCGGGTCCTAAATTTGATTTAACAGAAGGGTATTTGTCCAGTCAACCTGTGATTGGCATAGTACAAAAACCAAAAACCCCTAGACCGATGGCAATCACTAAGCTTGAACGTCTGTGATTTGCCTTGCCAAAAAAATAAAAAATTTAACAATAGTAACAAAAAATCAAACTAATTGCAAGACTCTGTCTGGGCACTTCGAGTACAATGTGTGTGTGGTAAATGGTGTATGGTCGAGTCTTGATGGGCTGTCGTCTCTGATCGTTTAACTGCGGTCGCAGACTGCGTGAAAGAGGAAGCAGGGTCGGGGTCTGTAATCAAAATGCGAATGCGAACTACTTCTCCGATCTGATGTGATCTGGTTTGATTTGGTTTTGGTTTTTATTCGTCCAGCAGCGCAGATTGAGCGGTAGAGAGATGGGATGTGGATGGGATGGGATCCCAAGCCCAATTATCTTGGAGGGGTAATAAAAGTCTCGCTGAAAGTGCACCCAAACTGACGGGGGATTTTGGTTTGAAATAATAATAATTTTACAAATGTAAAACTGTGGCGCATTTTCCTACTTAAATTCGAATTTAAAAACCCTAATTAATATATGTACATACATTGTGCCTAGATCAAGTTGTAAAGTTATTAAATTTTAAATATAGGGGTTTAGTCTGTAAATCCATCGCACGCGTTATTCGTTTATTATTATTATTATTGTGGGGACCACTACCCCAAATAGGGGGAAGTTACTACATACACGTGTCGTGGCCCAGACAAAGCCCCCCTCAAGGCAGAGCATAAATTCATAATCTCTTACATACACACGATAAATACAAAAGGCAAATATTTACACAAGAGCGACAGAACACAACAACACACTGCCCAACAGGCGGAATGAAAAAAAATACAAAATAGTAGTTCAAACAGGTATGTTTCGTTGAGTTCACTACAAGTATTTCTCATCTATTTGTTTTTCTATTTTCTCTGTTTCTGCTGACCCCTGACGCCAGTGTTTGCTTTGGATTTATTTCATAGAAATTAAGGGTTAACTAATTTTAAAAACATTGAAAATGCTTCCCTATTGTGTTTAAAGACCGGAAAATCCATACAAATCCATTGCATTAACGGCTTAAAAAATGGTATATTGATTGATACAAATGCTTAAGTGTGATATATATAATTTCTGTGATGAATTATGGGTTATAGATCAAAAACGAATCCCTGATTAATCAGTAAAGAAACATAATATTATCCAGCGATTAAATGGCATAGGCATATATCGAAATGAGTTTTCTTTTTGGAATTATATTCATTACCAGCTATGCAAATGATCCGATATATTTGCACTTGTTATGATAGTGTTATTTAAACAGTTTGAGCCTATTCATATTCAAATTAAGCCATTTTCGACTCATGTGAGTTAGGTGGAGGAAGCACTCTCAATAGGATCGGGAAAACTCGTCCACAGGCCCTTAGCTACTCTTTTATGATAAGTCTTTTCTTATATCGTATATATTTATTTTTTGTTTAATTGTGTTGCTTATTTTCTTCTGAATGGGATGAAAAACGTTCGTTTAGCACTTAAATAATGAAAGTAAATAGGCAAACAAAGATTTCAAATGCGTTTCTGGCTCAGTGTCGCCACCCACACAACAAGACAAACACACACGCGGGCACACACACCCGCACACACCCTATTGCTATCTCGCTCCGTCTTCAATTAGAGTCGATGGACCAAGACCGCCTCCACTTACTCACACATCCATTAACAACAGCAGCAACAACAGCAGCAACGAAAAAGAAATTCTAATAAACGAATATTTTATACCCTAGAAATTATTGCCAAATTTTGTATTAACTAGGTCTTTGAATTTTTCAATGGATATCGCCGATAATATATCGTTAAACATCGATATTTACCTATAAACATATCGAAGGCAGGTCTCAATCTTTAGAAATATATCTTCTTCAGTGTTCGAGAACAAACTGTATATCAAATAGGAGTCCTATTAATCGGTATATAGAGTAATGCCTTCAAAAAATCGATATTATATCGATAACAATGGCATACTCAATAAAGTATTGATAATATGTCGATAACAATTATTTAGTTATAGAATTATCGAAAGCAACTTCTTAGGATTATTTAAAATGTCTTTTTCAATCCATTACAAACATAAGACCAAACCTAGAATACTCTTAAATAAGGGTAAATATCATAATAAAACACATCTCATACACACACACCCCACTTATTATTTGCCAAAGGCTGGACCCCTCCCCGACAAAATTTCTACATATTATATTTGGGGCTCGTCAACCAAGACAGAAAAACGTCAAGAAAACAAGCAAGCCGCAGAGCGCCAATGTACACAAATAATTTGGATGATTTGTATCTGTCCAAAGTGCAAAGAAGTCCGAAGGCGAAGAAGATGAGAAGAGATTCGTAAGCGAAATTTAGGCATTATACTAAAGGCAGGTGAGAATCATCATTTGAAATGCCATTTCCGTATATTTGATAAAAGAGAAAAAATAAGAGAATAGAAAGCAGTGCCATAGAGGGTCAATGTTTTGTTAATAATAAATGCCTAGAAAGAAAGTGTTTAGTATTACTTGTTGTAAGAAATACAGAATTTCATAGAAATATAATAAACATGGAAGATATTCCAAAATAAAATTACAACCTTTTATCTATCTCGCTCGCACGGTTAGTCGAGTCTTAAACCCTGGTAACTTTCTTACTTACTTGGAACTAATTTCGTAAAACACCTTCGCTCCAAAAAATTCTAATTTTGGAATTTCTTCTGATAACGGACAAAGGTCTCCTAGATCACGTTCAAGATACTAATGTCACATATGTTAGGGAGGCGATAAATAAAAAATGTGAACCGAAATGCGTAAAAAAGGAAGCAAAAAAAAAAAAAAGAAACAATAACAGAGACAGGCCTTTTTGATTAAAACAAGCGTTATTCCCGCTGCAAGTTATCATTTCTTCTTCGTTTCGTATTTTTCTCGAGTCCCGAGTGCCGAGTCTGTGTTTTTGTCGATGTGAATGACACCAGTGAAGAGTTCAAGGCCAGTGAATTGGATAGAAAGCAAAACAATATTACAAACAATAAAGTAACTCAATAAATAAGTGCATAATAATTATTAAATATAGAATTTAGGGAATTTATAGGAATTTTAAATCTCGAAAACGGTTGACTTGGTGAAACTCAAGACACTGTTCAGGGCATGAATCAATATCCAATAATTGACGCCTCGATTCATCGCCGTTGATTATTATAATTCATAAATTAATAAATTAATAAATGTATGCGGCGCTGTGTCGGTTGGTGCCAGTTGCTGGCGTCACAGCCGATACAATTGATGATGACTGTCGTCGTCGTGTCCTCCTCTTGGAGGGTGCCCAAAAAATCGAAAAACAATAAGAAATGAAATGAAAATAAAACCGCAACTCAAATAAAAAGCATTCGGGTCTACAGCCTGACAGTGTTTTATCAAAGGTTTAAACTGTTAAATGGCTGTCAAAACAATCGTAATCGGAATGGTGATCACAACTGCTTCAGTGTTTCAACTTTTAAATACTCTCTACTCCGAAAGTGATCATGGAAAAATGTCGAATGAATTCTAGAAAATTTTTAATATTAATCATAGATTATTTTTGAAAGTGAGTAAATTTCATATACTGAATATTTTATTATATGGAAATATTATGGGAATTATTAGGGAATTTTTAAAATAATTATTACTGAATCACATATTTAAAACTAGTTACTATTATTTTAGTTTATTGACTCATTCATGAATAGATCACGATTTATGGATATATATTGAGAGGCCTGTCTCATTTATCATGCCTGGAAATCCCTGACCACTGTCGTACATGATCATGGAACGCACTATATCGCATATACACTTCCCAGATTCCCAATTACCGACCTGCATAACGAATAAATTGCCAACGATAATTTCCATTCCGACGGCTGCGACCCACTCAGAAGTGACTTGCGAAACTCCACAACAGCTCACTGCATCCCCGTCTCACCTGAATCCACCCTTCGGTGCCTTTGCAAACCGGCTAACAAATGGCGGGGACTCACCTGAATGACGACAACCGATGTGGTCGTGTACGTCACAGCAAAAGTCGGAGAAAAGTTTTTCACTGGACGGCATTTCCGGACAACCCCCAACTACACTGAGACAGAAGCCACGTTGTGTTCAGATATATCTCAGGACTATCAAAAGATTACTCCTATAAATTTGTAAGATCTTAACTTGATTTTTATAAATCGAAGATCTTACTTTTATTCAAAGTTCTAAGCCTCCGAAACTAAATAAATATCCAGAAGATTCAATGATTTGGGAAAATGTAAACATCTAAAAAATTAAAAAATACCAGAAAATATGTAAATATATTCTAAAGGTCTTAATTGAAAAATAAGAAACTTAAAAATGGTTATTTAGTTTTTTTTTTAATGCCCTGAAATTACCAACAACTTTCAGTTGAATACGAAACTAAACCTTTAAATAATTGTACTTTTTTTTAAATATTAATTTTAATAAATAATAATATAATTTTTCCCAGTGCACGTTATGGCCAATTGAGCTCTGTAATGAACAGGCAAAACAAGGGGAAGCCGGCTTCTGGTCTAGTTCAATTTTCCAAGAATTGCTGTGCCAGGCTTCGCGTTTTGACCTTAGACAAAATTGTTGCTATCTTCTGTAGCGTTCTCTGAGCTGCACTTTGCAGTGGAATAGTCTGGAAACGTAATGGAATTTTAACTCCTATCTAGTCGATCATACTAAATTATATTAGATCAGCTTAGATAAACAAATAAACGTAATTGTAAATAAATCAATTGCTTACTACCACATATATTAGAAAACAAATATTATTATAATATAATTTTAAGCTTTCATATGCATATTATGATTTATAGGGTCGGAAATAACTCCTTCACTGAATTTTCGCCTCTGACTGATAATAGAATACCCTGCAAGGGTATACAAAATATATATTCTTATATTACCCAATCATATTACAATTAAAATTAACTACAAATTAAAAGTCATTTTTATTTTTAGTACACTTTTCTAATATGATAACGTCATAGCCGATGAGGGGAATTCTACATTTTAAGCATAGAAAAGCCAAACTGGATTTATGCTTGATGTGCACATGTGATTCCCAGAGAAATACGCGAAGTTTCCCTTTCCCCAAGCAAGTGATTAGGAATGTCAAATGCAAATTAAGAAACTTTTAATAATTGCATATATAGCATACATTCTGTGAATTGGGACAATCATTGGAGTGTTGTTGTTGATGTTATTGTTCTCATGGTCATCAGTTATTAAGTGTAATTTATGCATAATTAATCTTTGCCATTCACTTAATTGTGAAATTGTTTTACTATTTATAAATGTTTATGTAAATAAATAAGAAGATTACCTAATGACCAAGTCTTTAGCAATTTCAATCGAAATCGGGTACAGTAACGGTGTATACGTTGTATACGGTCATACCGTTTTCGATTTGCTTTGGATCTGAATAAGTGATGGCCCCATAAACGCTCTGATTGCATTTTATTGTCTCCTGTTTGTCGCAGAGGGTTTTTAACACACAGAAACACAAACACCAAAGCAAACAGAAAGCCCCGAAAAATGGCAAAAGAAAAATAAAAATCGTTTAATGGGGGCATATATAAATTTCGAAGCGGACTTATCGGCCGACTGGCATTACAATATCTTTATTTCGATTTTCGAGCTTCGCTTATTAAGGTTTGTTTTTGGTTTTTAAGGGAGCCATAAACAGAAATCCGAAGAAATATGTATATGTACATTGTATGTATGGTGGAATAAGAAATAAAGTAAGTATGTACACAATTGTATCATTTTCTCATCTTTTGTCTTTTATTTTGTAATATTCTACTTTATATTTGTACTTAAAAACGGCTTTTTCATAGTTGATATTTAATTTTCCTAGAATAGTCCCTTAAATAAACCCAGTAGTTCAAAATTTTATACATATAACATATTAACTTGTTTCTAGCAAAATTTCCCTATTAAAAAACCTACAAATTCCCTAAAGAATCCTAGAAGTACAGTTTCACCTTCCCTTCTTTGACTGGGGAATAAAAACGCTCCTCTTAATAATAAAATTGACACTTTCTTACTTCCTGCTGTGCTTACTCAATCAAGAAAAACGCAAAACGTGATGTTCGAGAAAGCAAAATGACAAGAAAAAAATAAAAAGCCAAAAAAAAAAAAAAGGAATACAAAAAAAAGAACAACACTTTTAATCATTTTGTTTTGAACGAAAAGTTGATTTGAATGATGCATCGACTTGGGGAGCGGGACGATGATGAACTTGCTTGCTCCACCTGCTCGCTCTGCTCCCACCCATTCTTCCCTATCATATATGCTGTGCTCCTACCCTCCCATCAAATATACCATATACTATATATTCATTTTATATGTGCGTGTCTGCTGGCGTCGCAATAACAAAATAATTGAGGTGGGCTCGAGCAAAAACACAAAAACAGTGAAATAAAATGTCTACGTTTTTTTTCCGACTATAAATTACTCTTTTTTAATTTGTAAGTTAATTTAATTATTGTAAAATAAATTCACAAGATTTTTATTAATAATTATATTAAGCCGGTTATATATTATACATATTTTATTCAGTTCCCAGTTCCCCTAGTTTTTACTACAATTTTGTCCCTAAATTCATACTTGAGAATTTTAGGTGATATAAATAAATAGAAATAAATATAAATATAAGGAAATAAACCACCGACCCTTAGACATTTAATTTTTTTTAACAATTCTACCTGGCAAAATTCTTTTCATATTCATAAATCGAAGAATCCAGACTGAATACCTGTTTGAAAGCTGAGCAAATAACAGAACCCTTAAGCTCTTCAAGTACCAAGAGCATCAAAACAAAAGATGAAAACGACAAACAAAACAAGAAAAAAAGGCAACTTTAAGCCGATTGCCATTGAAATTTTTGGGTGAAAGCCAAGAGAGAGCAAGAGAAACAAGTGCAGAGAGTAAAGAGGCAGAGATAACTTAAGATATACCATTAAAAAACAACAAAAGCGTAGGAAAAGAGCAACAGAAAGAGCGAAAGAGAGAGGGATTTATTACCTTTGACAAACAACAAATCAGCGAATTTGGAGGCATAAGGGGAATGCGAGCAAACTATAATAGTGTCTCGCATCAACAACAATAACACAAAACAAATAAAACGATTTTCATACATAATTAAATTGATTAACTAAGTTGAAATTATTCAAGTCGCTGTTGTCGCTGGTCGTTGTCGAGCTTTGCATACTAAATACAGAGCAACAATAAAAAAAAAAAAAAGAGAAACAACTACAAAAAAACACCTGGAACCCGACTGACGCCGATGATGATCATTAACTAATCTAGAGAGCAGAAAATTGTATTAAATTAACCGAAATGTAAGCAGAAAGAGCGCCGGGCCATAGGAGTGTATATAAACAATAAACAATTGCTGACTAAGTCGAGTCACGAGACTTTCGATGCAATTAACGGACAGACAGAAAAGCGGGTAGAGGAGATAGGGCGGATAAATTGGAAGAAAATAGTGTGTAGTAGTTGTTGTTGTGGGGGAACAGATAGAGTGACAAAGTCCACTTAATTTAGGGGCAGCATCCTAGGGCTTCCTTTTGTCCAGCTGGACGAAAATAAACTGGAATGCATTGGGGACACAATAAAACACGGTTCTGTTACTCGTTACTCGCTACTTGTTTCTCTCTCTCTTTAAGCTCAAAGATTTCTACGGTTATTTAAAGAATTCTATGTCTTAATTTGGATGAAATTATTTCAGTTTAATATTTACAAACATATTATTACTAAAATGTATAATTATTTAATTTTGAAGGATCTTAAATAAAAAACACTATACAGTTACGCGTTATTCGCTACTCGTTACTCTGACTCTTTAAGAACAATCAAAGAATTAATACAAAATAGTATTTTTATAAAATATAAGTTTGTAATTATTTAACATTCCTACACATACAGTTAAGATTGGCTTAATTTTCCGCACAAAAGGACAAAATATGTAAAATATTTATGTATCCATAGTGACTTTAGTTGCTCAACAAGTGCTACAATACACATTTTGCAAATTCCTCTTCGTATTCTCGGCAATTTTCTTTCGCTTTTCATTTCCCCCCTCGATTGGCTTTTCCTGCGACGGCACTCCCTCGCCAAGGCAAGGACAATGGATTAAGTGACTGAGTTTTCCAGCGGATTGCCAGGTTGCCAAGGAACAAAAAAACATCCAATTCATTTCAATCCAATTCAATTCGATTATATGGCCATTAGGCGGAGCAAACAAATGACTCAAGAGAGCGGAATGAAATGAGACAGAATAGGTAGGGTACGGCGGCGGGGGGGTTGGGTGGAAAAGCTGCTTGATAGGCAGGTGAAAACGGTGTAGAAAGGTAGGCAAAAGTGGGTGGGGAAACTGAATACCGAGCAAACAGCTAGCTCTCTGCTGGTGGTAACAAAAAAAAAAAAAAAACTTGAAAAGGGATTCAATTCGATTCGATTCGCGTGGCTTAAGCTCAAGGAAAACTGTTTCTATTTCGTATTTTCTGGTTTTCCTGCCACGTGTGTTAAGTGGCAAACATGGAAATTAAAAAAAAGAGCAAAAATAATCAACAAACACCAGCGGGGAGAATAGCAACCACAAAAGCCCAATGAACTCGAGCATTTACTAGCGCTCATGTAAAATTACAGTGATCTCTGCCAAACAGCATCTTTGCACGTAAATGATAATTAAATATTTTGTATAAAGAATTTTAATACTAATTTTGAAGTGATTTCAGTGTTCAGAGTGCTTAAGAGTTGCCTTCGTGGCCGTTTAAATGTTCTCATTTAGCGAGTGATCACTGTACTCACGCATGTAAACATATACATGTAGAATTATGATTGCTTATACCTGTGTGGGTGCGTCGTGTAAACTGTGGTATGCGTGTATGTGTTGGTACACGTGCGTGGCTTTCAATGTCGCAATGTTATTGTTTTTGTTTTCTTTTTTTTTTTTGTGAGGGCCAAATAAAATAGTTCTTCAACTTTTGCTGATATCGATGGCCGAATTATTGGGAGGGGAAGTGGGTGGTGTTTGGCTTGGTTGGTCTCGGAATCAATCATGACATATTTTCGATCAACAGGGAGCCTTATTTTTATCCATAAGCATGTTTGTATGTGTATATACCACTTTAGGGCGATCTATTTTTGTTTACCAGCTACATATTTACGGTCAAAACAAGAATAATAAAAGAAAAACAAGAAAAAAAAAACTATGAAAAAAATAATAACAGAGACAAAAACCTAACCAAAATAGAAATAATTAACGCCCTACGCATTAACAGGTCTAATTTTATTACTATAATTATATAATTTATATTTATTATTATTATTATTTATTATTTAAACAAAACATAAATTACTTCTACATTTATTTTACAAAATAACCCAATTAAAATTTAATATGTATTAAAATAGTCTCGTATTTGTAAGTTTATTTTTCAAAACATTCGGGTTTCTTATTCTGGGAATACCCCACGTAGAGCAGCACCCAAAAAATAGGCAATGCAAATCGGACAAAAAACTATCGCATGCATCACCATCGATCGCCGCTGAAGGCGATGCATTGATGTATCGATACTTTGCGGCACATTTTCTGCCCAATTCGGACTTTAACTGCCCTCAATGGGTTAAGTGTATCGACAGCTCTCTCATCAAATGGTTAACGAAAACCAAAATAACATAGGAAATAAGAAAAACAACAAAAAGAGAGCAGAGAAGAGAGCAAAATGGGATATTGGTACAAACCTGTTCCGCGCGCCGCGTACGTTGTGGTCGTCTGCATGGACGAACTGGAGGAGCCGGGAGAGGGGCCGGCTGCCAGCTGGTGGGCGAGGGGCAGGGGGACGGATGAGGGTCCAGCTCCACTGGTTTTTGTTGTGAATTTCAAAAGCATAGTTTTGAGCCGTTGTTGTTGCCGTTGTGATGTTGATGTTGATGTTTTTATTATTGTTGTTGTGGTTGTTGCTGTTTCTTCCACCGAATGCCGTTGTTTGTTTTGTCAAAACAGGAGAGCGGCGATGCGGCGGAGAGCGGGAGCAAACGGTACAAGTGTCTCCGGACAATATTAAAATCCAAGTGGCCCAAAGGCTGCTACTTTTTGTGCCTGCGTCAACAGTCTCCTATTTCTCTCTCTGTCTCTCCCTTCTCTATTTATTGCTATTTTTAGCAACAACAGAAATTCTCCTCCTTTTTGGTCTCTCCGCAGTGTCACTTGCCTACTCTCTCTAGATTCCTGCTCCTGACGTTTTTTGTTTTATCAATTATATTACAGTTACAGAGAGCATGCCTCTCACTCTCACTCATTCACTCGCGATTCGTCGTCCCTTTCACTCCCTCACACACGAGTGGGCGCCTGCACATGTACGTACATATGTGCGTGTTTGAGTGGTGTTTTTTTTTTGCCCGTGATTGTGTGAGTGTGTGCTTTGCTTAATTGTTTTTGTTGCTTGGTTTAATCCGTCACTTGAGTTCATTTGCATTTACCGCCATACGTTGACAATTGTGATGTCGTTGCACGTTAACAAAAACAAAAAACAAAACTATTTTGCGCACTATTTTGGACGCAATTTTTCTTCTATTTCCATTCAACTAGTTGTTGATATCAAAAAAATATCGATATTTTTCTAGAGATGATATATACACGATTTTTGTTGCCCAAATATCGAAATATCGGGATTTTTTATTTATTTTATTATTATTTTTTATTTTGATACAAAAAATAATAACATATATTTCGCCATTTTCAGATTTTCTTAAAATTGCAATCATACAATCAACTAAAATAGCCAAAACTAGCTATAAATCAAAAATTCAGTCGTCCGAGAATTGTTAAAATTGCTTTGAATAGTTAAAATAGAAGGAGGAACATTAAACCCGCTATTTTCCACTTTATTGTGAGTATTTGTAACTGTGTTTTTATTTACTTCTAAATATTTTTTACAAAATAACCAAATTAAAATTGAATATGGTTTTAAAATTGACTTGTACTTATTTATAAGTTTACTTTTCAAAACGCTCGGGTTTCTTATTCTGGGAATACAGTCGTCCGAGAACTGTTAAAATTGCTTTAAATAATTAAAATAGATTGAGGAACATTAAACCCGCTATTTTCCACTTTATTGTGAGTCTTTGTAGCTGTGTTTTTATTTATTTCGAGTCAAAAACAGTTTTTTTTTCTCAAAAAGTGGCAGCACAGTATGCAACCCGCGACCATGGTGAATTCATTTCTCTGACATGCTGAATATTGTTGATATAAAAATATCCATATTTATATCACGATTTTTTGTTTGCCCAAATTTTGAAATTTTT
The DNA here is from genome assembly GCA_008042655.1 of Drosophila burlai. NCBI lineage: Eukaryota > Metazoa > Arthropoda > Insecta > Diptera > Drosophilidae > Drosophila > Drosophila burlai. The sequence goes on from VNJT01012295.1 coordinate 155,928, forward strand.
ATTTGATATTTGCCAGCAACGTCTGGTAGCACTGTCGCTGACGACCACAAGGTCTGGCAGCACTGTCGCTGACGGCCGCAAAGTCTGGTAGCGCTTTTGCTCATTTGGTCATAAAAAACCGTTAAAAAACGTTTTTAGTTTTGAATTTTGTTGTATTATTTAAATATTTAAATATGGTCAAACTAAGCGAACGTCACTCCTGGGAGTATAAATAAGGCCGCCGAGCTAAGGCCGGCGCAGTCGTTCTAGCCCTGCCTTAGGGATAGAAACAGTTATTGGTTTTTACTTTATTTTTATTTTTATTTTATTTTTTTATTTTTATTTTATTTTTTTTTTTAACTTGAAAACAAATCTGCTGACAAGTCGATTGTCCTTCGAAAGTTCTCGCTCAAGCTCAAGGCGGTGCTAATCTCGCTCAGCACCAGCTGGGACTCGCAGTACAAGTTAATTTCCTGTTTGTCAAAGACCTCGACATCCTCCACATCAGAGACGACACGTCCGGTTCCTGCTATATCTGATTCTTCATTCGTAAAGGGCTCTGCAGTGAGCTGGTGCAAGCGCTGCAGGAAGGCCTCATCCGTATCTACTCCGCCGCCCTGCTTCCGAAGATTCGCCAGCATTAGGCTGAGGAACTCGGGTATCAAGGCGCTGGGCAGAACTTTCTTATCATTTTTGGCCAACTTCTGGCCTAGTTCCTGTTGGAACTTCGAGCTGGCCACCAGCTGGGCAGCTCGATGACGCACCCACTCGGCCTCGTCGAGGAGCAGGAGCAGCACTAGTCGCATGAAGCGACCCATCAACTCGACATTCGAAGTCAAATGCTCTGCGAGATGGCTGCCAACGAAGAGGTCACACAGCTCGGCGGCCTGGTGACGCAGATACACCGGCTGCATGGGATCGATGAGGAGCAGGGCGTAGTCTAAAAGGGGCAGCCAGTGCTCCTTCGCCAGCTTGCTGCTCTTCCGTATCAAACGCTTGAGGGCCAACACCAAGCCCGGCTGCTGCTGCTGCTGCTCGCTGGAGAGTGGTGTCTGCGCGGAGCAGCGACCAATGACCTCGTCCAGCTCCAGGCCAGGATCTTGCAGCAGCGGCTGCAGGGCAGCCAGGCGTCCGATCAAGGCCAGGTTCCAGCAACGCACGGGTGAGGCCACCATTTGCAGGATGCAAGAGCGTATCTCCGGGGATTCGTACAGCAGTTGGGACAACTCTTCAAGCTGGCCAGGATCGAGGGTGTCGTGGTAGCGACGTATATCCATGGCAAACTGGAAATGCTCAATGTCCAGGTCGCTGATCAGCGAGGACTCAACGGCTGCTGCTGCTGCTGCTTGCCTTGATCTCTGGAGGAGTAGGTACAGCCAGAGCTCCACCTTGAGGTCGTCCAGGGCTGGAGGCAAGTTGGCGACAGCCAAATCCTCGACCATGTGCTGGAGCATACCCTGGACACTGCCCTGCAGCCGGTGCAGATGCAGGCAAAAGATCTGATAGAAGCGCGTGGAGATGCCCTGCTCCTGGCAGCGCCTGTAGACCTCGCCGCGCTCCAAGCGAGAAACGGTGGCCAAGTGTTCTAGAAGCTGCCCATCCACCAGGCCCGGCTCAACGGCATCCTCCATAATGGCCACCATGACGTCCAGCAGGGCACCAAACAGGCAGATGTCGCGACGCAGGAGAGGCTCAGCCAGGCCGGAGAGCGTGTGCAGTTGCAGTCTGGCCAGCGAGGGGTGTGTCCAGCGAGTCAGGCGCTGGAGATGGAGCAGCAGGAGCAAGTTGCCATGCCAGTGATTGGCATCCAAACTGAGGGAAGACTTCAAAGTCTACAAAAAAAGGGAAATAATTAAAGACTGCGTTTAAAAAATCTCTAGAAACTCCGCTCACCATTTTCAGCTGCAGCACCTTGAGCTCCACAACCAGGCGCCTAATCTCGGCCAGAGCTCGCTCCTGGCTCACAAAGTTGGCCACCACCAAGGCGGCCCGCTCGCGGGTCATCAGGTCGTGGGAGCTGCAGATCCTCAGCAGGAAGGGCACAAACTCGCTTAGCTAAAGAGGAGATTCAAGGGAAGATTAAGGAAGATTAAAAGGAACTCCGACTCCGACTCCACCACACACACACTCACATTCAGGGTGGACTCGGCGCCCTCCAGCGACGAGGGATACAGGCGGCTGAGCATCAGCAGCATGGCCTCCAGCTGAACGGTTTGCCTGCGCTTCCCGCCGCCGCCGCTGCTGCTGCTGCTTCCTACTCCCGTGCTGGCCTCCATTTGCTCCGCTTCGCGCTGCAGTCCCGCATGGAAGTAGTCAAAGAGCTGTGGATAGCGCGTAAAGAAGATCCTGCCCGTCATCCGGTTGCGCACATGCAGCTCGCCCGTCTCCAGGCGCGCCCGCTCCACGCCAAAGACACGCACCACCAGGGCGGCCAGCAGCAGGGTGGCACAGTTGCGCTCCGCCCACTCCTCCGCCTGGAGTAGGCTCTCCAGAGCACACCGAATGCCGCGGGCCACGAACTCGGTGACCAGCTCGGCCAGCTCGCTGCACCGGAAGAGGGCGCGCATTATGTTCAAAGCATGGCTGCGGGCGGTGATGGCTGCGGCGCCGGTAGTCCGACGCTCGCACACCTCCAGCAGGCGGCCCATGCAACGATGCAGGGTGGCATGGGTGCCCAGCTTGAGTTCCGTGCAGATGAGGGCCTGCAGCATGAAGGGCATCCCGGCACTGCGTCGCGTGGAGCAGAGGCGCCGCGTTGGTTGCTGCTGCTGCTGCTGTTGCTCCCCCTCCTCACCGCTCACCATGGCCATGGCCTCGTTGACCCACTGGTCGGGCAGCTGGTTGAGACGCACTGCATCGCTGTGCCAGAAGCGGCGGCAGAGCAGCGTGAAGCCCACATAGGCCTGCTCGAAGGCGCCGCGATGCTTGGTCTCCGCCAGCAGCAGCAGGAACAGCTCCCCGATCTCCTCCAGCTGTGCGCTGGCGAGCAGGAAGTCCTGCCCCTGCGCCAGCTCCTCCTCCAGCGGCGCCCGCTGCACCAGCTCCCCCAAGATGAGGGACACCTCCTTGATGCTACGCCAGGCGCACAGCAACACCATCTGGGGCGTGGTCCGGACCTGCTGCAGGGCCTCGCTGGGCAGCCGCCGGCTGAACACATTCGACAGCAGCGGCTGGTGGTTCAGCTCCTGGTCCCTCGTCTCGGGCAGGTGACCCTCCGGCGAGGCGCTACTCACCACCGGCAGCGCCACACGGCTCACCGCCAGGCAGAGATCCACCAGCTGCCGGATGTAGCGACGCCAGCCGGGCTCCCGGGCCAGTTCCTCGAGCCGGAGCTGCTGCAGCAGATGGCGGCTGGCGAAGAGCAGCCCGTACAGCGGATTCAGCTTGGCCGCCTCCGCCAGATCCCGCTGGGCCAGGGCCAGGCCGTCGCGCAAGTGCTGCAGGCACCACTGCAGGGCTCTGTAGATCCTTGGCTCCTGGCAGCCGGCTTCCTCCTCCTCTTCCTCCTCCTGCTGCTGGACAGGCAGCTCCGTTTCCACCTCCCTGGCCCGGCAGTAGACCTGCAGCTGGAAGGCGCCCGTGGCCGAGTCCGGTGGCCGCAGCGAGAGCAGCAGCTCCATCATCCGGTCCGGCTGCAGGCGCGAGCGCGTCTGCAGCTTCTGCAGCAGCTGGGCGGCCAGCAGCTTGTTCTGCTCGTAGCTATCGCCCAGACAGTGCTCCAGATTGGCCAGCGCCTCGGGCGGCAGCTGCTGCTCCACCTGGCTCAAGTGCAGGCGCCGGCACAGGTCCACACAGTCGCGGAGCAGGTGCAGGGATAGCCAGCGACGGCCGTAGTTGGCCGTGGGGAAGAGATTCCGCGACAGCAGGACCATCAGGTTGGCAAGCAGGCGCAGCAGCTCATCGCCCGCCGGCGTTGGACGCTTCTGGTGCTCGGCCAGGCCAAGGTGTATCCTTCGCAGCGCCTTCTGGAGCAGGCCGTAGCCCAGCTGCCGCAGATGGGCACTCGGATTGTTGGCATTGTGACGCAGATACAAGCCAATGGCCTCGGCCTCGGCCTGGGTGAGCGGTTCGCTGGGTCGCGGCGTCTCCACCACAAAGCGCAGCGCCAAGAGTCGCGTGTGATCGTCCAGTCCCAGCAGGGCCTGGTCCACCTCCGGTTTTAGGTCGCGCAGCAGCTCCTGCCGCCGCTCGCTGAGCTGGCGTACGCTGAGGATCGCTGCCAGTTTGCAGCTGAGCGGCAGTCGGGCGTCGTCGTCGTTGCTGCTCCTTAGGAGCACCTGCGTCAGGGCCTGCGGCTCCAGCTGCACGGCCTGCGTGAGGAGTTGCTCGATGGCCGGGCGACGCTTGTCCTGCATCCGTGTGGCCGCCAGGAGTTGGCCAAACCAAAGCTTTTGCCATTCCGCAAAGGGTTGCGTCTGGTGGGCGGAGATCATCATGGCTGGCGGAGGGAATCCAAGAAGAAGGATTAAAGCGAAAGATTACCTAGATTCCCCCCCCTCACGCTTACCCTTGAACAGGGAATCCACGCTGTCCTCGCAGCCCAGAAAACGTGGGAAGATGACGGCAAACAGCGAGGGACACTGGCCGAGGGCCTGGTCCACGCCCAGGACGCCCACAAGCTGCTCCAGAGCCAGGCAGCTGGCATTTAGCGATGCTTCCCGACCCTCAAACTGGCGATAGACCACCTGGAAGAGCTCCTCCTGCCCGCTGGCCTGGGCATGCTGCAGCACCTGCCGGAACAGGGCGCTGCTCATGTGACGCACCGAATCGGTGGCATGGGAGATGTGCTGCAGGGCGAAACGCTGCAGCTCGGCCAGGATGCGTTGCTGCTGCTGCTGCTGCACAGCCTCCTCCTGCTGCTCCTCACCCAGCGACTTGGAGTAGATGAACAGGTGCTTGGAGAGGTAGACCAGCAGGTTGCTCACATTGCCCTCCGTTTCGGCGATGGCCAGAATCTGCTGCAGGATGGCCAGGGCTTGTGGTCCATACTCGACGTAGTCCGCCCGCTGGAGGACAAGCAGGGCTGCCATCTGGACGGGAAGATCGCGCTCAGCCTGTGGCGTGGAGCAGCCCTCCAGATACTCCCGAAAGCGGCCCAAGGAGCGGGCCAAGTGACCGATCAGCAGGCCCGCAATGGAGCGCACATCCCACGGCGTGTCCGTGTGTCGTGCCACGCCCTGGGCCACCGCATCCGTGGCCTCGAGCAGCGTGCCCGGCCAGCGGTCGCCGCTCCACTCGGACAGGAGGCTCACCTGGAAGCGGAGGGCATTCTGCACATACAAATACAGCTCATTGCGGCGCGTGGGCGAGAGCTCCAGCTCCAGCCGCCGGCCATCACTGATGTCTGTCCAATAGCGCTCCAGGGCCTTGGGCAGCAGCGGCATAAACAGCTGCATCTCGGCGCCAAGGGCCTCCCGGCCAAAGGGAAAGTTCTGCAGACAGGCATTCGCCGAGACGAAGACATCGTTAAAGCGATCGTGGCTCGCCGGCTCCAGCAGACTGGTGGCCATTTCGCGCAGCGACCGGCGCAGCGCCGCCAGCAGCGTGTCCTTGGAGCGTCTGTTCACCGCCTGTTTGGCCAACGCATTGTCCGAGAAGAGCCTGGCGGAGATTTACGTGGGGGAGCAGTAGTTAGAGGCCACTCGTCGAGGGGGCGGCTGCTCACCGTACTTGGTCAGCTGGTTGCGCACGGCATGCTTAAGCGGGCTGGCCAGCAGCAGATCGGCCAGAAAGTGCTCCACCCTTCGATCTGCGTCCTCCGGCTCCTTGTAGAACAGATCCTTGACCACCAGGACCTGCTCCGCGCTGCTGGTTGCCGCTGCAAATCGCTGCAAGAATGCGTGGGGAGCTAGCAAATAATAAAAAAAACCAAGATCAACATGTGGCTCTGCTGGAGCATGCTTCCACCTACTGGAACTCCAGCGCTCGGGCAGCGGGACAAGGGCGTCGCGGAGCTCGGCGAAGCGCTTGGGATGCGCGCAGAGCTTCAGGGCGGCCACGCGCAGGTTTAAATCGTTCATCTTTGGCCGGGATCGGAGGATTTAAAGAGAAATAAGAATAAAAATGAAACCACAAGCGAAGAGCGGGAAGCGTGCAGCGTGACCGGAGTCACAAAAAATACCGAATAATAACAACAATTACTACAACGGCCAGCTAGAAAATACTGAAATTATCGATATTTTTAGCTATATTATTTTTAAAATTATTCGCAATTTTATTTCTATTTTACTTTACATCCGTATTTTAGTATTTAGATTAATAATTGCTCTCCCCACGAAAACTAAATCCAACCCAGCCCACCCAACAGCAAACTCAAACAAAATTCTCTCCTTCCACCACAAAATCAATCTCATCACCAAAATGTAGTCCATAAATTCCATTAAGGGGTTACACCACTGTAGAATTTTTTAAATATCGAACATTTTTTTTTGATTGCTAAAAGTCATTTAGGATCTTAAGAATGATATACTAAAAGATGAAGTCCGGGAAAAATGTTTACATGCCTGAATTTCGAGTTCCGCTGCAGGACCTTTCACGATTTTACATACGATTTTACAGCCAATGAAAATTTTAAACGCGTTTATCTCAAAACCACTTTTTTTGAGGTGGCCGGAAACATAACTCGAACAAATCTTTACCGATCGATTCCAAATTTTTACAGTACGTTTGAAATTGTTGTCCGCAGGTAACTACGTAGGGGTTTTTTGAAAAAGTGAATAGTTTATTTTTTAAAAATAAAAATGTGATGAATTTGATGGTCAAATTGTGAATTTTTTTTTTAAACTTTCGCCATTTTACCAAAAATTAATTTAAAACAAAACCCCTACGTAGTTCCCTGGGGACATCAATATGGATTCAGAAAATGTTTGGTTTTTTGTTCTAGATCAAAAATTGTAGAAGATACGTTTCCGGCTGTGGACCCATCTGAGAAAAAACATGCCACCGCAGAACTGCTGCGGAGTCACCATTGTTTTTTTTAATTACTTGAAATGTATGTTTTTTTGTAGTTTAATATTGATATTATAAAATACTTTTTACAGAATTTCAATAACTCCATTGAGTTAACCTACACAAATTTCGAAAATATGTCTTTTTTTGGGTGTTTTACAGTGGTGTAACCCCTTAACCACCCAGCCCTTAATTAATAAGTTAGTTTATATAAATAATATATATAAATAAATTTGTTTGCTGTTACCAATCAGTGATATCGGCCTATCGGGGGAAAACTGGATTTTTTAGGGTGAAATTGTACCTTTTTGAGATTTGTTAGGGGGAGAGCAAATATTCATCTGGTAACACTGGTGTTGAATACGGCGCGGGCGGGGCGTTTTTCGTGAAAATCTACGCACGGACTTTTCGTAGTTTCCTGATAGTACCATCCGTTTGTTTTGTTCCGCTTTTTTTTTTTGTGTGTTCGAATCCGTCGCCTGTTCTGTAATCCGGGCGAAGTGAATATCCGCAGTGCCATTCGATTTGCTTGGTGAATCACCGATGGCCGCAGAAGGGGGAAACTCCTCTTCCTTTACTTTTGTGAGATGCTGCTGGCTGCAAATGCAAATGCACTCGGCGCAGCGACAACAAAACGGCCGAGCGTCTAACGGGGTTTGATAGCGTAAAGAAGGCCGTGCCAAGCACAAAAGGATTATTAATTGATGAATTGAGGCGGAGGAAGTGCAATAGCTGGAAAGCAATTGGAAACGCATTTGCAGTCGGAGTTCGTATTGGAACTGGAGTTGGAGTTACTAGTACCGAGAGTGCGAGCGAGAGAGGACGAGCGCTGCATGTTGGTGTGCGTGCGTACCAGTGTGGGTGTAGTAGTCCAGTGCATAAACTCCAAACTGCGTTCGGACGACTTCGGCTAACTTCGCCCCTGTTCGCTTCGTTTTGTTTGCTCTCCTCGTTCGCCCACGCAACTTTCGGAGAGGGAGTGAGCGAGACAGCTACAGAAAGAGTAGGAGCGAGAGCGAGTGCAAGGAAGCGGTTTTTCGACCGAAAATGCACAAAGGCAAGCTGCAAAGTTAGCTAAAAAAAAAAAAAAAACGAAGGAAACGAGACACAAGCAGAAGAAATAGCGGTTAACGGGTCCCTTGCTGCGAATCGTTGAAATTCAAGACGGATCGCCATCACATTTCTTCAATTATGCCGAACTTTTTGGTGTCTGTTTCGGTTTTCATTTCGCTGCAATAAGCGATCGCAGCGGCGCGCCGCGCACACAAAGGGAACAGAATATAGGAGAGAAGGAGAGCGACAGAGAGGGAGAGAGGCCACAAAGAGCGCTCTCAATTGACGACTCCCACTCCCACTCCCTTTTGTGGCCCCCTCTCTTCACCTTTTCACTGCCAGTACTATGGATTGTGGTGGTCTTGCGGCGCAACAACAACAACAACAGCAGCTACAGCAACAACAGCACTTACTTCAGCAACAGCTACAACAACAGCAACACAACTCGCTCAGTTGCCTTGAGGAAGCAGCAACAATAACAAATGTAAGTATCTTCCATGCAACTCCCAAGTATCATGTCTCTGTGTGTGTGTGTGTCTCTGTTGTATTTCCTCTATACTTTATATTCACTCCCACTCAACGAAAATACACTGGAAGAAAGTGAGAATTGCACACTTCTCTAAGAATCCCTAAAGATTAAAGAAAGGATGAATATCTATTATTTACCCGCCACTTTTTAAATTTTAATCAAAGAAAGCAAATTGTGAATTTTATTTTGTGGCCCATCATGCTAATTTCTGCAAGTGTCTATCGGTTTTCCTATTTGATTTCTGTGGCTGTTTTTGGTCGCTCTGCTGGGGAAGGGGGCGTGGTCGTATAACTTGAAGCCAAAACGGAGTGCTTATCCCAGGTACAAAGTTCACTGCCAGCCCGATATACGTTGCGATATTTGTGTTCGTATTTTTATTTTTATTTTTATTTTTTTTGAACACTCGAAGAAAATGAGTCAAGGCGATCGCGATGATTAATCTCTAGGCCAGATGCTGTGGCAGCAACAACAACAAAGAAAGGCAATAAAAACGGCTCGAGTTAACCCTTCAAAAGCCAAAGGCTGTGATGTCAATTAAATATCTGTAGTAATATTACTTTTATTTTAGTGTCTTACAAAATTACATGATTTCCTTGATTAAATTAAGTATTAACGTAAAATAGGAACTTTCTTATTAAAAAAAATATATACCGTCACATATGTGGGGTTAACGCTCGTTCAGCTCCTCAAAGTGCCGACACATTAATTGGTGTACTAACTTTTTTGCTCTTTGGCTTCTTTCTCTGCGTTTGCCCCATTACTTTCACCGTGCATAAATTCTGAAAAAGACGGGGGGAAAATAAGTTTACAGATCTCAAGTCGTTCTGGATGTTCTGAAGTTGTTCCCGATTTGTTTATACGAGGAAAGCGGCGAAGAAAACACGATTCCCGATGAAAGACGATGTGCGATATACAGCACTTCGCTTCGCTTCGCCTCCTTTTGCGTTTTTATTCTCCATCAGTTAGTGCCTACCCTCACTAAGGAAGGTCGATTAGTTTTACATGATTTCTCAGGTTCGCAAGATCCATTTATAGTAACTCCTCTGTAGTAAAACATTACAAATCATTTTGAAATGATAATTGGGCGTTATTTAATTGTGATATTCTCAAAGTCTTCCAAATTTTATTTGGAAATTATTATCTTTAACTAAATTATCCGAAAATACAAACGGTTTTTCCTTAAATTAATAAAATAAATCAGAAAAATATTCATAAATTCAAGGGTATCCCGTACCGAAACACTACGAGTGAGTGGTCATTCAATTTTAGTCGTCTTCCCTGTTCTTTGCTACGTGACTGCAATAAAATTTAACTGCAATTACGTGCCATGTCCCAATCCCAATCCCAAATCCAGAATCCCGCATCCCGCCGCAGTGCGAGGATTCCACTGCGTGCACCTCAAGGATGCACAGCAGGACATTCGTGGGCCCAGTGAGTGCGTGTCAAATTTGCTTAATTGCGTCCATAGTGCCGCAGAATTCGGCAAAAACTGTGTTTACCCTGCGATTTTTATTTGTCCACAACACACAGAGAGAACGACAGTAAAACAAATTGATATTTTGTCAACAGCAAATACTTTTCGTATTAGCGAGATGTTGGATTTATTTTTCTGTTTGACCGCAAACAAATCTATAAAACCAAGTGCATTCACATTGTTTTGTAAATAAGAAATTTAAAGTAAAAGTCAAACCCAACGGATTCAATAAAACGTTCCTGACAGGTCTCTTTCGTGTGGTATAGGGTATAAGTATAACGGATTTTTGTTTGTTAAGTTATATCCCAATTAAGGAATAAATGTGTTTTATGTGACTTAAATACACTTGACAAAATAGTGATGGAAAATACATTTATGGGCAGAATGCAAAAATAACTAAGAAAATAATAATCAAAAAAGTAATATAAAGATTTGAATGATTCTAAAAAAAAAAAAAAAAACAAATCAAATCATATAAGAAAGCAGTAAAATTAATGTGTTCTTTCGGTGTACGCACTTGCATCTGCCACTCGGTCCTGCCAACTTCGTTGCGTCTGGACGCCGGTTGGCAGCGCCAGGGACACAGCAGTGACGTACAGTGGAACAAATGACGTTGGAAAGTTAAAACAAAATCATATGCGTCTAGGAAATTTGCAATAAACACGCCCTAGAGGCTGTCCATATATGTATATTGCGTAAGCATTAAAAGGAAGGTCACCCAGTTTACGCAAGTACATTTATTATTCTGCTTAAAATTATGATTACATGGGTGGAGTCGAAAATAGCAAAGATGTGATAAAGTCATATATGAATTGTACCATTTAAGGAAATTAATTAAAGTTTACAAATATGCCAATATAATAGGACACCGTTATATGCGTGTCAGATGCTATAAAACTATTAGGCTAAAAAAATAATGCAATTCCTAGCTATTAAATAAAAACAAAATAGTATTTTGTATTTTTCAAAAATAATACAAGACATTATGTTTTTGGCGGCGAAAAACTCAAACTGCGCCACTGTGCGTCGCCCGCAGCGGCAGCGACACCGCCTCGAGGCTCTGGCTCTCTCGCCATTTCCATTTCAACAGACGCGCGCAGAGGACGTGATAGCTACGCAACGCGGAGCGACGCAGCGTGAAACGGAACGGCTGGAAGGCGAATGTGTTGTAGTAACGAAACGAAAACAACGGGACGGTGAATGCGAGATTGATTGGAATAGAGCGCGCGCGGAAATCGAAGTGCACAATTATTTTATTTTGATTTCTGTTTTGGTTTTTTCATTTCGCGCTCCGTTTCGGCTTCGTTGCGTCGCACTTTTTGTTCTTGTTGGCGGCTGTACGCGTTTATTAAGTTCCTTATAACTGCCCGTTGTTCGTACAAACACAAACGTCGGGTGGCGAGCCGCAGATGAAAAGAAGAATTGCGCGGGGTAAATGAAGCAATAATTAAAAGTGCCTTTTGTTAATTGAGAGAAGTGGAGGCGAAACAGCAGGCGACGAGAAAAGGAGAGCGGCAATCGAAATAAAATTGACGTAAACGTCGACGTGGTAAGAGTAATAACGGCAATCCCAGTCCCTATCTCTTTCTTCCTTACATCCACCCACACGCAAACATTCGCTTTCCTCCTGCCCCTGGAAAAGCACAGTTGTTTGCGTGGAAGAGATGGACAAAGGCGGCGGGAGTTGTTGTTTGTTTTTGTTTTTGGCAGTTAATGTTAATGCGTTTTTGCTTTTGTCTCTCATTCGGCCGAGTGTTGTTGGGGGTGCAAAAGAGGGGAATGGATTGCATCGACAGCAGTTTATTATTTAGTTTTATGCCCCATCGGAAAGGGGAGCTTTTATTATTGTTTACTTCGTCTTCATTTTCTGTGCCTTATCTCTATTTCCTTCCGCTCCTTTCCACTGGCAACTGCCAACGGATAGCGAAGGTGGCAACCCTGACAATGTCCCGTTTGCCTTTTGCCTACTTTTCGCCGGTTTTTCGTCTAGTCATATGTATGTATGTGCGTCACTCTATTCTCTCCCCCGCTTTGTTGACTTCCTTGGCCGCTCTCTTCTCTTTAACTCCTTTCCTCCTTCCTTAAATTGCTCCTGCACGTTCGTCAAATATTTGCTCAACTCTTTTTAATTACATTACACACACATGCACGTACAGCCGATTTTACCCCTTCACACGCACGCACCACCAAAAGCGAATTGTAATTGCAGATCTCTCGCCGATTTAACGGGGGAATGGGGAAAGACAGAAAGAGGCGGAGAAAACAGTGTGACTCATGCTACAATTCGTGGAAATTCGGTGATTGATTTTATAGATTTAAGAAAAACGCTCGGGACAAGTTTTCCCAGACGTTAATGGTTTTTGTCTTGGGTCTTTTTCGTTTGTCATACAGACAAAAACATTTATTGACTAGCGGGCGATGCGGAAAAGGTTGTAAAATGAAATAGAAAATTTATATTCTTTGGAATCATCATGAAAGATTTAAGATATCTTATCCCGAACCCCTTAAATCCAATCAACTGTTGCGATGGATAGAAATAAATGGATATATTAATTACTATTAAAAAAAATATCCCTTTAGTATTAATTAATGGTAGAAATCAAGAGACTTTGGGTTAATTACGTGCCTTTATAAAAGTGCTACATTTTGTATTGCCTAATACTTTTAATTATGTAAAATCGCAGGTTATTGAAATGGAATGGAAAACGTGGTTATATTATGGACAAAGTGGAAGCAAGGCGGGGATTTTTCCACTACTTTCATTATATGACTATTAAATTGATATGTTTATTTCACAAAAACAGCAATACAAAGAATTGTTAGCTAACCATATCTTAAAACAGAAACATGTGCATTTTACCAAGTAATTCGTAATTGAATCTGCTTCACATCTCCAACAGTAATACCCAAGAAAAGTACACAACTCGATCTCACAGCCCAGGCTAAACATTTATTGCAAGGGGACACAATCTGAACATTCAATTCGCAGAAGATCAAATAGTGTTTATTCTCTGACGAGTATATAATCGCCATTCAGCGTTACCGACTCTGTTTATTTACGGATATTCCTGAGCATTTACAATTGTGTAGGCAAGTAAATGAATCCTGACTACGCATTTTCTCGTAAGTCATTTGATGCGCAAAGTATATATAACCTGACGCTTATATTAAAAACTAAACATTTATTGTAAGACGATCTTATCTAGTTTGGAATTGGGTTACTGGTACTGGTACGTCGTATGGCTTATGATAATGCAAAGATAGGGCGAATGGAAGTTAAAGATTCCCACTGTTGATCGTGTAATCAGTTATAGGATTTTAATACGATTTATTAAAAAGCTAAGAAGCCTTTACTCCTAGAGGATTCCATCCGTAGATACAAATTCAAGCGAATCCTTTTGCAAATGGGCCCAATGGCATATAGACATATGAAAGTACGATACATACTTTGCAGAAAACACTTATCATTTAAACAGTATAGCTGCATGGAAGATCTTCATTACTTTGCATTACTTACTGGGTAATGGTCCACTTGACCGAGTGATCCGTAATGGAAATGTACCAGGGCAAATCTGTTGCAATTACATTAGCCTTCCCCCTTTCGATTCTTGCTTCTGGTTTTGGTTCTGGCTGTGATTCTACACCCCGCCCACACACACATGTGTGTTTCGTAAATCCGTGCACACACGCAATCTCCTCGCAGCCATGAAATTATTATTTCGCCCACACGAGGCCTTGATGCGGCCCACTGTGCCGCCGGCCTGTTAGCGTCCAAAGAAGCGATTTTTTTGTTTCTATTCCAGCAATTTGCCGGCATCGGTATTGGGGATGGAGCATCACCTGACCCCCCTCCCCACACAAACCCTTATTTACCTATGTACCCTTGCCGCGGATATTCCACTTTTGGTTTCAGATAAATTATTAAAATTCCAAAGTATAACAAGATTTAAGAATATATTATCCTTTATTATTATAGTTTTTCTCACAAAGCAAATTTATAGAATTTTGTATAGTTTATATTATATTAGATTTAGGAAAATGTAATTTTAATTAATAATTACCGGCTTTTAAGGATTTCATGAATAATATTTAAATCATATTTCTGTAGCTGTTATTAACTTAACATTAAATTGAGGGAAGGGTATGCAAAGATCGGACCTACTTGCCTAGCTTTTCGCACATGAAAGCTGGAAGCTGTTCTTGCGGTTGTTTTGTCCCCGCCCTCTTGTTATTGTTGTCCGCACTTTGGCTGCATATTCTTGTGTTCTTTTTCTTTTTTTGTGGGCCTATTGCTTTACATTTTATGATTCTCTTGTTACACGCCTTGCTGCCTTTGATTTTGCCCTGCTTGCGTTTTCGCTTTTCCCTGTTTTCTCGTTCCCTATTCGCTTTTCGCTTTTTACATGCGCTGTCGCGGCAGCGACGTCGACTGAATATTTATGCGGCAACTGCGGCGACGCTATCCATTTGTTGTTGTTGGTGTTGCTGCTGTCGCTGTAAATATTTTATTATCGCTTGTTTCCGTTTAGGAACCAAAAATGGGGAAAATAATGTACGGCGCGCACACACACACACACGCACTTCCATTTCCATTTACATCCACATGTACAACGTGCATACGCGCACATATTTAAAATTCTTTTGTCGCCATATTCATTTCGAAATTATGTACTTGGGCTTGTTGCTTCACACGCCTTCGCTCCGCTGCTCTTTCGCCACTTGCCTCGCTCTCTCTTTCTCTCTCTGTGAGTGTGAGACTCTCTCCCTCCTTTCCTCTTCCTCGCTCTAGTCAATTTATGTTGCGTCTATCGGCTCTCGGTCTATCGGTTCTTCTTCGCTGTCTTCTTCCCCATATTATTCGGTGTCATTTCGTTTCGTTTCCTACGTCTCCGTCTTCTACTTTTCACTTCCCACACTTACACCCGCTGACCCTGTGCAGCAGTGATCTATTCTACAGTAATAACCCGGCATTTACAGTTAGGCTTTCCTGAGAATATCGAAACTTGAAACAGTTTTCCAAACTTCTATGGGAGTTTGCAAATTTTAAGCATTATTTTGAGATTTTTGAACTTCAAAACATATTTTTCCCCCATTTATATATAAGTTCTACCGCACGATCATTTTATTATTAAGTTTAAGTCGGTTTTGAAGATTACAATATCATTATCATCTGTATTAAGATATATTTTCATAAAATTGTTCATATCGTTAAGTTCTTATAATATTCAAAAGCTTAAAAAAAGATTAAAAAGTTCAGAATTGCAATCGGATGCCTTCAGGCCATTGTCCCCCTTCGCTTCTTCCGAGGCTGCCGCTTCTTCTGGGCTTCTTGGGGTCGCTGGGTCTCGCGTCTTCATTTCAAAATTAGCGCAAAAATTTTTATTTGTATCGTATTTTTAGTTGTGGTTTTTGTATTGGTTTCGGTGTTTGGTGTTGGCTCTCCCCTCTTTATCCGCTGTGGGCGTCTGTTACAATTTGTAAATTATATTTAAACACGAGCCGAGCCGCCACCGCCTCGCAGACAGTCGTCGTCGTCATCGTCGTCTTTGGATGCGGACTCGGATTTGGATTTGGATTTGGATCGGGTCGGAACGGATCGGTTTCGATCTCTGAACGGGGGATCGGGAAGTCGGGCCGGGCCCGGCCGGGTGGGGCGCTCTCCCTGTGTGTTACCAAGTGGGCGTGCAGTGACCCAATTTCGCTAATAGATTGCATTTTGCCACACGAGCGAGCAGAGGAAGAGGAAAAAATAGAGAGACAAACACAGATACAGAGGCACAAATGCAGTTGCATGGGGATTATTTAGCACATTGAACTCTGCGTCAAATGGGCTTCGGTCACACTGTAAATCAGAGTTGTCTGCTCCCATTTCCAAAGGCTAGCCTCTGTCGCAGTTCCATCCCCATTCCCGTATCCATTGCCATTCCCATTCCCATTCCCGTGACCATTCCCATTCCCGCTCCCTTTTCCCATTTCAATTCCCATTCCCAGGCTCAGTGTTTTCGCTAATTGACTTCGTCTAAAGTCCGCAATAAACATTTTAGCAATTTAAAGCGGACTCTAACACATGGTATATATGTTTGTGTGTTTACATATGCAAGATCTAGATATAGACTAGATGACTGTATAATTTATAGAGATGGTCTTTAGCGCATTTCGTATTCCGCATTCCGTTCCTAATTGGTTTCGTTCCGTTGGAACGCTGGAAGCAGCGTTGTGTGTGTGTGCGTGGGCTTTGCATTTAGCCACCAATTTGCCGAATTAATTTCTAAAATTATAATGCACATTGATTGGAAGCGGCGGCAATCACAATCCATTCCTCTTTCCAACTTTACCCATTGATTTATGGTATTATTTCCAGTCCCATAGAATTCCCCCGGGGAATGGGAGCGATGCCCCCAGCTACCCAAGAATCCCTTCCATATCTCTCTCTCTCTCTCTCTGTGTGTCTGTCACCCTTCTAATTTGATTGAGCTGCAATAAAAAAATTTGTCAAAATGTAGAAAGGGCAAAGGGAACGCGCGTAATCATACGTTCCAATGATTTATAATACAGTCCGGGAAATGAGGGAATTACAACCAAGAATGCTTGGGCCTTACATATTCCAATTTCCCCTTTATCCGCTTTACTATTGTACTGTCGCTGCACTTTAATATGTACTTTGCCTCAGTATCAACAAGTGATTGATGTGGGATGATGGCCAAGGAGAGTGGTGGCGATGGTGGTGGTGGTGGGTGGACCCCAAACCGATCGCCTGCCAAAGAACCAACCCCTAAAGGGCACACACAGAGCCACGAGGGCAGAGAATGTCTCAAGTTACTAGCCTTACACTGGACGAAAGACTTGCTGGTATTTCTGGATTGTACACAACTTTTCGTCTTAAGCAAAATTAAAGATTTTTAAACTTTGCGGGAAGATAACTTTTAAAAACATGTTTAGCATTTTTCAAAAGATCTCTACTATAGATCTTTTGATATATATCTCCTTGGATCACCTCTTTTTTTGAATCCATTCTCCAAGTGTACTTGGAAAACGCCTTGAATATGCTGCGCAAATGGGATAACCAACCAACCACCATTGGAGGATGTACTCAAAAACGCATCTGTTCCCCGGGTCTACAATGTCTGAGACGGAGGCTATCTTGATCTCATAATCAGTGGAGTGGAGTGATGTGTGTGTGTGACTCAGAGGACGTGGCTGGCCTGTTGTGCTGTGGAGTGAGCGGACGAGCGTCATCGTCCGTTTTTGGGTAAAGGTTCTCCTTTAACCACTTTGCATTGTGCTGACACTGGCTGGCTGCCTGGTGGCAGGTGCAATTGCCATTGTTGTGGAGGTTCCCCTGGCCATTTGGGCATGAGTGCAGCATAGCAGTTGTCCCAAAAAAAAAAAAAAAAAAAAAAAAAAAAAAAAGGGGGGGCGAAAACCTCGGATCCGATCCGATTTATTGTTGATTATATTGTGCTCAAACGGCAGCAGCTGCATTTAAGGACACGCGTCACTTGCCGCTTTGCACGCGCCACGAAAAAGAAGACAAAAAACAAAAGGCCGAAGAGCGGAGAACGGAGAACGGTCTTTCAACGCAGATTTCTCCTGGACCCTGGCTTGTTCTTCCAAGATCCTCTTTATGCCCTGTCAAAGGATTTCGAACCCTCTTCTCGAAATGGGAACGACAGATGTTTCTCTAAGGGTCGCGTGTATGTTGATTTAATGGGTTTTCTGCCTCTTTCCGCTTCCTGAAAGTGAAGTATATGTAGCGAAGGGACGAAGATTAAGGTTATGAAGGGTGCATCGTC
Organism: Drosophila burlai; assembly: GCA_008042655.1. Lineage (NCBI taxonomy): Eukaryota > Metazoa > Arthropoda > Insecta > Diptera > Drosophilidae > Drosophila > Drosophila burlai. Next base: position 173,704 of record VNJT01012295.1, read on the forward strand.
ATTTTAATGATCCCTCAAGTATATATGCTTGTCAGATGCTCGAAAGCCTTGTCTGTATATCAGTAGGGGAAATCTTGAGGGCCAGGAGCTTTGTAAACTAATTTTCTTTTATAAAAATATCCATAGAAAGGTGTGCTTAACGGAAATAGCTTGTTTGAAGGCCCTTTCCTTGGTTATTTCTTGTACAAATTTCAAAGTAAAGCTGAGTTTAAAGCATTTCGTTTTAGTTGTTATCAGATGAACTCCCTTGGCAGTGACAAAAGTCAGTCATGGGAATCACCGAACATTGCACAGTGTGGCCTTATTATCATCATTATCATTTCCCGGCAATTTCGTTTGGTGTTTGTCCCCTCTTCCTGGTTACTTATTCTTTTTGGTTTGCCCTGTTGCATACATCGTCTTGCCTTGAACTTAACTCCTACACTGAGAAAAAACACTGTCTTAACAGAAATTAGTTTAAAGGAAATTTGTGAGCTAAAAGAAGAGGAATTATTTATGAGATTAGTTCCATAACTTAGCTTTTGTTTACTTATTGAGTGTACTTTATTTGTTTCTAAATTAAATATCATTTTAGCTAGTAATACAGGTATTATTTATACAGAAAAGCTGTTTATTTAAATGTTTATTGGCTTAGTTTAATTATTATTAACAATCATGTTAAATTTTAGTAATTAAAGTGTCAAATCCTTGAATTTCTTTTTAATTTACTTGTAAATTCCTCAGTAAAGTAGCTAAAAATGCTTAAAAAGTATTAAAATCATTCGTTTATATCACTTTCAAAGGTTTTTTCATAATTATTTCTTTGAAAAAAAGACCACCAAAAACCCTGACTAAACTTATATATTATATGTATGTATATCTGAGGCTAATTCTATATGATTATGATATTTCTGTTAGTGCAAAGCTGTGATAGGGGCCGGCAATTAGGCTGCTTAACGAACCGAACCGAACCCAAAGTCAGGCCGTAGCGAAACGAAACGAAACGCAGTGAAGTTGAGTGTAGAGCAAGAGCTAAAACCGAGTTAAAACCCAACTCTGTTGCTTCTCTTCATGATGATTATGATGATGATAATACCCTCGCATTATAAATTGTGTATTCCATATATATTCTACGCGCTTTTTCTGTGCGCTTTACGAGCGACAATTTCGCGAAAAGGAGCGATGATGATGAGGCTTTGGCTTCCCTCCATATCGCTCTATATAAGGCAGTGGCGTGTCTCCGGGCCCATTAAAAGTTAAATTTAATGTATTAATTTAGTTTCTGCTTCTGCTCTTGTTGCCTGACCACTCTTGAGCTTTTTGTGTGTGTATGTTTTTCTTTTTTTTTTTTTGGCAGCGTTGCTTTTATGTTTTGTTGTTTGTTGTTTTTATTAATCGACTACGGAAGTCGCTGTAAATGTCCACAAACATGAGAATATTCATAATGCGTTTCGGGCCTTGGACAAGTCAAGTTGGACTCTGGCTAGCTCCCCTCCCATTCCCCTAACCCCTACCCATACCCATACCCATTTATATATTCACTCATCCCAGCGAGTGACGTCAGTGGGTTTTAGTTAATTGCTGGGAAAGAGCCTTGTAATGCGCCAAAGTAAAAGTAATTACTCTGGAAGTAGCTCCCTAGGGAGTGGAACGGGCCCAGAACATGCCACTTACTTACTTGCCACCGCCTGGAAGCTCTGCGGGAGTGGAGTAGGTCAGGGGTGGAGTGTTTGTCCGTGTTTCTGTTTGCCCAATTGTTAGATGGAGCAGCTCTAGATAAGATATGGCGGGCTATTGGGTTAGGTTTCTTTACAATCTAGTAACGGCGACGGCTGCGGCAGGTGGAGGAACTGGAAGTGAAACTGGAACCAGCCTCGAATCGGACTTAATAGCTTCTCCTCTCCGTCTGTCTGTCTGTCCATACAATTATCGACTCCGCCGAGGCTATAATTGGTTTATCATGGAAATAATGCCTCCGATATATATTGGTAGGTAGCATTGATCCGGTGCCATGTGCCCCACCAAGGTGAACAACAGAAAACCGATCCGCCAAGACCATTGAACTGCAGCAAGAAAAACCAAACCTATTTCCAGATCAACAACCAACGACTTTGAGACATTTGACGATTGTAATTTAAAACAAATTAAAACAACTTTTAAGCAGAAGTCAGTCGGTTCGATATTAACAATGCCTTGGCGTGTGCCGTCTCCGCTGCCAGTCAGCTGCATAAATAAACAATAATAATTCAGCGAAAAAATCACTTTTCCTAAAGGTCTCATATTTTATTTGTATTAATTTCGAAGCCGTTAACAGCTGCCGCAACACAATAGAAATGAGATAACCAAGTGCCAGGCAATAGGTAATATTTATTGTTCGTAATTCAAAACACTTTTAAATGCTAAAGCGATATTAACAGACATATTTTATTACTGGCCATTAAATTGTAATATTTATGTGGGTTTTGGTAACCATAAATATGGTAAAACAAGCCTGTCTTTGTTTTTAAATAGAGTTTACATGTAACGTGGAAAAGGTTTTCATTTCCTACAATATTTCTTTAGCCTGGAAAGTTCTTTTATTTTCCTAAAATGCTTTTCCTTTATATTCCCTTTTAAAGGGAAGCATTTTATTTCCGGTTTTGAATCCAGGACAATCCCTTCTCCAGACATTCCATTTTTGGTTGGCCAGCAGCTCACTCGTAAACTTCTTCAACTGTTTCTTGCTCCCGTGAGATGAAGTATGGAGGAGTTTCTTCTGCTTGGAATTCTCTCTTCCCTGGGTCTTGCTTCTCCGTTCTCCGTTCTGCAGTCTGCAGCTTTCTGTGTCGCGTTTCTGTTTGCTCTTCGGTTCTTGGCACTTGGCTGTGGGGACCATCAGTGGTCCAAACAGTGGACCGAATAGTACACCTGAAAAAATATATATATTTTTATATTATTAGATATAAATATTATGTATGTGTTTATATGATTTAGTTTGAAAAATGATTGAGTAATAAGAACCTAAAAATACACATATACTTTAAAAATAGTTTATTAATCTATTAATTAAATGCTTTCTAGTTAAGCCTGTTGAATATAATGTAGTATATTATATCGTTATATATTATATTATTATATATAATATATCAGTCTATACCAAGAGGGCATTTTCCTAACTCGAACTCTAGTCGGTTTATTGAAATTTATATGAATCGTGGTCACCGAATTCTTACTTGAGAATTTTAAATGCTTTCTTTGGCTTAGGAAAGGTTTTCATGAACCAATTTCAAACTGCAAGGGTGTAGAGACTACGGCTTCCCGAATCTAGCTTCCCTCCTGCTTTTTCAATACTATTTCTTGACGTGCTAAAACCTGGGAATGGGGACGGGACTATGGAGCGACCATAGAACGTGGACACTACATTGCAGCAGTAGTGGACCATCCGACCGACCGACCGACCGACCGACCACCCGACCTATGCAAATACGCAAACAAGAGTCGTAAACTAACAACAACAAATGGCCGCGAGAATGGATGGGATTGGGATGCTGATGCTGTGTGTGTGGGGTCTGTGTCTCTCTCACCAAGTCTCTGGCGGCGACCACACCGTGCTCCTCTTTTGTCCACATTTTCCCCCCCGGAAAAAGTTTTTTTTTTTTTCTACCCAAAAGGCAAAGTCAATTGGAATTTGTTGTTGTTGTTGTTATAGCGACTGTCATTGAACTTTGGGGATGGACGTAGGACCGAAGCGATAGAGTATGTTGAGTGGGGGTCATTAGATGCCCGCTGCTCTCTATCTGCATTCCAATATTCCATATTACATGTACCATATATTCCATAAACCTCGTATTTCTGTATACACTTTTGTTCATAAATCAACGCCAACCAAGCGACGACATACTCATTGTGGAATGGAACCAACTCTAGCCTCGTTTTAACCTTCCCCACATCGCATTTTATCCGGCATTGCCTGGCTGCCTGGTTGCCCTTCGTGGTGCGTTGCACAGCGCCGACACTGGGACGTGGTCGGTGCTGGATCTCTACCCAGTAACTGCTGGAGTTCAGTTGGGTAAAGTGCCAATTACCTAAAAAGAAAATAAAATAAAAGAAAACAAAGCAAAAACAACAGCAGCCAGCCAGCAGCCGGCCGACAACAACATAAAAACCTTTTCGAGCCACGCAATGACTCATTCAGTCGAGCGTTGAAAAGGCCATTAAAGAGGCAACTCCATCACTCTGTCTGTGTGCCAAAGTAACCAAAGTGATGACCAGTTGCAAGTCGGCACTAGGCAGCGATGTTTACACATTGTCACAGTAACCACCAGGAACAGGAATCGTTAGCGATCGGCTTGAAGCGAGGACGGGAGCGGGAGTTCGTTCAGGTTAGAGACAACCGGCGGTTACCAAGTTGTAAAAAATCGCATATTGCATTATCTTTGGAATAGCTATAGCTATAGCTATAACATGTAAAGTTCAAGTTTCTGTGTTTGTGCTTACTTATTATATACTTGGTTTAATCACAACCTTTAATTAAGAGATTGAACCACAGAAAGTAGTTGCATTCTGTAAATGCTTTCTGTGGCTAGTCTTGAGTGCTATTAACTAGTTGCTTGTAAGTTGTAATGATATGATGGAGTCTTTTGCTTAATTGTGAGATCTATAGCTCTGTATATGCTAATATTTTCAATTTGTTTCGAATTTTTGAAGCCTATATTCAGCTATTAATCAGCATTTATTCAAAATCTATTCAACACTTATTCAGCATTTATTCAGGATATATTCAGGGTCTATTTAGAATTTATACAGCATCTATTCAGCATGTATTATGCATTTATTCAGAATATGTTCAGCATATGTTCAGATTATATTTATATTTATTTTGCATTTATTCAGGATCTATTCAGGATTATTCAGCATTTATTCAGCATCAATTCAGCATTATTAAGGATATATTCAGCATCTATTCAGCATCTATTCAGCATTTATTAAGGATATATTCAGCATCTTTTAAGGATATATTCATCATCTATTTAGAATGTATTACGCATTTATTCAGAATATGTTCGGCATATATTCAAATTATATTTATATTTATTTTGCATTTATTCAGCATCTATTCAGGATATATTCAGCATTTATTCAGCATCAATTCAGGATATATTCAGCATTTATTCAGCATCAATTCAGCATTATTAAGGATATATTCAGCACCTATTCAGCATTTATTCAGGATATATTAAACATGTATTAAGCATTTATTTAAAATATTTTCAGCTTCTATTCAGCATTTATTTAGCATATATTCAGTGTTTAGACAGCGTATATTCAGCACTCATTCAGCAGAGAATTTAGAAGCTATCTCGAAGTTTCTTTTCTTAAAAAGACTCTCAGAGCTTGGTATCATTTCCTTTTTAACTTTTGCTTAAAAAGATTAATAATTCAAGGCAAAAACTAGAGCTGCTTGAAATAAAACTTCTTATCTGCCACACATTCACAGCTCAAAGTCACTGGTTTTCCGTTAACTGTCACTGTTTCTGTGCTGATGTGTTGTTGTACAAATGAAAAGGATATCCTTGCATTCTAGGCCATTGATGTTTGTGTTTGTGTTTTGAGAATATCAATTCAATGAAAATAGTGCCAGAGATGAGTGCTCGCTGCCATTTCTTATCACAGATGTCGTGGATGCCTCAAAGTCACTGTTTTCCTGTTTGTGTTGTCTGTCACGGATTTCCATGAGTGCATCTCGTGTATCCCATGGAGGACTTTAGCTGGTAGCTCTCTCTCTCTCTCATTGTCATTGTAGTTGGATTGGATTTCCCTCTCACAGCTCTACCCCTCTGTAGCTTAGCTGTCCATGTTCTTTTTGTCGCTTTAGTACGTGACTTATGCCTCGGAAAATTACTTAACACTTGCTACTCACTCACTTTGGCTCCCTCAGCCGCTGCTGCAGTGGCGTGGCTATGGCAAGCGATAAAAAACAGAGCTCAAACTATCAGCAATGTTGACGACGACGACGGCTGCTGGAGAAACGCCAAAAGTAGTGGGCAACGGGAGAGGGAATGGGTTTGGCTATGGCTATGGAACAGGGGGGTTGTCGGCTCAGCTTTTGATTGCCCAGCGTTGGAGGCCGACATTAGCCATGTAGTTGGAACGGAAATGTGCAACGTGTTTGAAGGGGATCAGTGAGTGCGGAGGAGAAGGCAGCAGCAGCTGCTGTGCATTGGCAATCGGCAATCGACATTCGCTAATCGTGAAATCGCAGAATCGCAATATCGCAATATATATGTTTGTATATATATCGCCATTCATGGGCGGACGTTCCACGGTGGCACGTTCCACAATGGTCACAAGCCGTGTGATCCGTTGTTGGCCAACGATAAAGCCCACACAAGTGTGCTGTGCCCATCCACCCATTTGGGTCTCGGTTATAAAGCCCTCAGTTTCATATTTATAATCTTCACTTGGCCAAGATCTCTTCAAATGTCTTCGCATAAGGTTAGCCGTAGGTTCGAGAAGGGTTTACAATTTTTTTGAATTTTTTGTATTAGTTTTGCAGATTTTATATAAATTTTTGTATAAATTTTAAGGGAAAATATACGATTTCAGCTTCATAACATATTTATAAAATAACAAGAATACATTTAAAGAAAACAAAATAAAATATATACATATAAGGAAATAATTAAAATAATTAATATCAAGTCCGATTTTACTGGAATTAAATTATATTAGTTTAAATTTAGGGTTCTAATATTCCAAACAGATAAATATTACTTGACTTTAGCTTTTGGTTAATTTTAAATTGGATTTCTCGCATACTCTTAAAAAAACAAACAAAATAATGCCTAAAATTGTTAAATAATTAACAAAACTTGTCTATAAATCAATTTTAATATATAAATAAAGACTTTAAATAAATTTGAATACATAAATAAATAAATAAATATAATATAACATAATAATATATTGTAATTAATTATATAATGTAATTATAGTAATAAATAAATATTAAAAAACAGATTTCAATATCCACAAACCTAAAAAAACATCCCAAATTACGTGAAATATCCCATTTCCCAAACAAATTAATTACAAACAACAAATTAATTAATTATATAATTAATTTTCTCTTTCAGATCAATCTAAGGGGTATCTTTGCGGCCGGAGCTGCCAGCGGCGGAGGAGCAGGAGGTGGTGGTGGAGGAGGTGTGACGACGTCTGCTGGCTTCGTGGCTGGCGGGGATTGCCCGGTAATTGGCGGCATTGCTGGTGCTGGCGCTGGCGTCAAGCTGCGCAAAAACAGTGATCGCCCTTTGACCACGACCACGACGACGTCGACGTCGACAACGTCGCACACTTACCGCATCTCCATGGCCAACCTAGAGGACACGCAGGAGTCGGAGCTGGACCAGATCCTGGGCGAGCTGAGCCAGCTGGAGGAGCAAATAAGCGATGCCCAGGCGTCCTTTCTGCACCCCAGCATCCCGGTGGGCACAGCCGGAGCAGCACCACCACTACCACTGGCGGGCTTGGGTTCTAACCAGCCGCCACCTAGCCATGCCTCCATGTCGGCGGCCTCTTCGCGCTCTCACTCTCGCACCAACAGCAGCATTTCCGCGGACGTAAGCAGCTGCTCCTCATCCGGAATCTCCGAGAATGGTCACGGCATGGGTCTGGGGCCGCCTGGAACGATGCAACCGATGCCGCCGCCACCACCATCACAACTGCCGCTGGCCGGTGGCATGACTACGGGCATCACGCTGGGCGTGGTGACATCCCGAGAGCCGCGCACCGAATCCCCGGACAATGACTCGGCGTTCAGTGACACGGTCTCGCTGCTGTTCAGTGACACGGCCTCGCTGCTGTCCAGCGAATCGTCGGCCTCCTCGAACACATCCCTGCAGCAGCAGCAGCAGCAGCAACATCAGCAGCAACTGCAGCAGCAGCAAAAGCAGCTGGCCGCCGCCTATGGAAAGGTGAGTCAGCAGCATGGCGGTCAGCAGAGCAACGGCGGCGGGGGCGGCGGCAATGGCAACAACACGAAGGCGGCCAAGATCCAGCTGGCGCTGCACAAGCTCGAGAGCGCCTCCATTAGGCGGCTGTTTGTCAAGGCCTTCACCGCCGACGGGGCCTCCAAGTCGCTGCTGGTGGACGAGCGCATGGTGTGCGGTCAGGTGACGCGTCTGCTGGCCGACAAGAACCATGTGGTGATGCAGCCCAACTGGGCGCTGGTCGAGCATCTGGGCGATCTGCAAATGGGTGAGTCTTCCGACCCTGACGACGATTCCTTAATTTGAACTCAACTAATCACAAACTAATCTCCCATCCTTACAGAGCGCCTCTTCGAGGATCACGAGCTGCTGGTGGACAACTTGATAGCCTGGAATTCGGACGCCGGCAACCGTGTGCTCTTCCAGCAGCGACCCGACAAGCTGGCGCTCTTCGCCCGCCCCGAGCTTTACCTGCCGGGGCCACAGATGGCGCCCGGCTGCCAGCACGACGAGCAGACGCGTCAGATGCTGCTGGATGAGTACTTCAAGGCGCCCGTTCAGCTGCAGCTAGACGGACCGCTCTACATGAAGGCCGATCCCAAGAAGGGCTGGAAGCGCTATCACTTTGTCCTGCGCTCCTCGGGCCTTTACTATTTCGCCAAGGAGAAGAGCAAGAACACCCGCGATCTGGCCTGCCTCACGCTCTTCCACGGGCACAACGTCTACACGGGTCTGGGGTGGCGCAAGAAGTGGAAGTCGCCGACGGATTTCACCTTTGGCTTCAAGTCGGCGGTGGACTCCTCGCTGGGCAAGTCGTGCCGCTCCCTCAAGATGCTCTGTGCCGAGGACATGGCCACGCTCGATCGCTGGCTGACGGCCATACGGGTCTGCAAGTACGGCAAGCAGCTGTGGCACAGCCACAAGCTACTTCTCGAGGACCTCTGCCTGGGCCCCGACGACGCCGTCTCGCAGTCCAGCTTCGCCACCTCGATGCGCAGCGAGTCCATTTCGAGCATCTCATCGGCAGTGCCGTCGCAGTGCGGCAGCGTCTCCTCGGCCATCAGCAGCATGTCCAACTCGACCAGCGGCCGCACCTCGCGCGCCTCCAGCAGCAGCTCCAGCGGCTGCCTGTCGGACGACAACAACGGCTTCGATTCCGAGTTCACCACCGGGACGATCAAGCGCAAGCCCTCGATGAAGCCCAACCTCCCGCTGACCACGATGACGCGCCAGCTGAAGGAGGTGGGTGAGATCACCATTTGCGAGAGTGCCGGCGGCGAGGCCAGCTCTCCGGAGCGCAGCGGCACCCTGACGCGGCGTCATAGCCGCCGTAAGTCGCAGGAGAGCAACGGCAGCGGTACGTTGAAGCGGCGTCCAGTTCCCACGGCCGCCGTCATTAAGCAGGCCTCGGAGCCGACGACAGTCATCGTGGGCGGCAGTGCCTCCTCCAACTCGTCGAGCAGCAACTCGACGCCCACACCGACGCCCAGCATCTGTGCCAAGCCGCCGCCAGGCGATGCTTCCGCCGCCGCAGCTGCTGCTGCTGCCGCTTCACTGATGTGCTCGTCGACGCTCTCGCTGGACTCGTTGCCACCGCCACCGCCCCCACCCGCCTTTGAGGGGCCCGATGATCAGGATGTGTACGGTTCCCAGCTCTCGCTGGCCTCCCTGCCGCCACCGCCGCCGCCCGAGGAGGTGCTGGCCATGACCTACGCCGCCGCCGCCGGTCCGCCCAGCCCGGTCACGCCCACACCGATGAGCGCACCGCTGCTGACCGCCATGCCGAACAGGAACGGTTCACTGCCGCCGGCGGTGCCGGCCAAGCCCATCAAGCCGGCGGTGAAGCAGCCAGCGGGAGCCCTGAAGGCAGCACCGCCGTACAAGGCGCCGCCCGACTATGTGGGTCCCGCCCAGCAGCAGCAGCAGCAGGCAGGACCGCCGCTGCCGCCGCCACCCGCTCAGAAGAAGGTTTCGTTTGCCGACTCGCCGGTCCTGCTGCGCCGCAAGATGTGCTCGCCGGAGCCGGTGCTGCCGCAGCGCTCGCCGAGCACGGTGCTCAACTGCAACTCGGTGTCCAGCACGGGATCATCGGGTTCGGCCTATCAGACCTATGCGCCCGGGCCGATGCTGCCGCCGCGCACCGATCTGGCGCGTCTGTCCAGCCAGAGCAACGGGAGCAGCAGCAGCGAGGTGACCTCGCCGAAGCGCCTGCAGGAGTCCGCCTCGAATCCGCCCCGTGACTTTCTCAAGGATCTACAGCGCGTGATGCGCAAAAAATGGCAGGTGGCGCAGAAATGCAAGCTGGAGCCGGCCACCACGCCGCACGAGGTGCTGGGCTTCCGGGACTTTAGCAACGAGGATCTGCTGGCCGCCCACAACCTCAATTCGGGGGCAAACTCCTCGCACTACTACCGCGAGACGGCCAACGTGAGCCACTGGGTGCAGGAGCACTACGAGTATGCCCACAATGCGCTCTACGAGAATGTGCACGGCCAGACGAATGGCGGAGGGAATGGTGTCGTAGCTGGAGGAGCCTCCTCACCTGGCCTACCGAATCCCATGACAGGTGGTGGTGCTTCTGTGCCAGATGGTGGGGCAACTCCGCCGCTGCCGCCACCGCCGGCGGGAGCGGCCAAAAAGCGTCCGCCACCGCCGCCACCCAAGCGAAGTGATAAGACTCACTTAACCAACAGGGTGTAGTGGCTGTAGAGTAAGTCTAGCTGGAGATGGAGAACCTGACTTGATTTTTGGAGACTAATCTTTGAACTACTTTCAGGTGATCATCCATTGTGTGCACGGGATGGATGCAAGGAAGGATCTATCGATCTATCGATCGATCGATCGATCGGCAATTTTCAAAGCAAACAAAAATTCCTACTAAAGCAGCAGCAAGCCAGATTTTAAATATATTACCTATACATTTGCTATATGCTATGGCCACGCCCACTTCTCTTACACAAGTATTATATATAAAAGAGAGAATCATCCGAATAGCGAAAGGGGAAAGGAATTCATCAGTTCATCTATATATATAAATATATATATGTATGCATTAGTAAAAATATTTAAGCTAAATTTTGGATTGTAAAAAGCGAGCAAAAAGTATACATTTTTTTTATTAACGATAGTGCATTATTTTAAACACAAGTAAATTAGCGTCAAATAAGTGTAAAATGTTTTTTTTTTTTTTAATATTTTGTTTTCTATTGATTTTATAATTATTTCCCTATTTAATTTTTTTATTTTTAATTATTTGCGATTCTTTTTTGTAACTGTAGTAAACATTTTGTGAGCGCATTAAATGCGCTGAGCTAGCAAAGGAAAAAGCCTTATAAACTATATGTAAACCTAAAAAGGGAATGCTAACCATACATCCGTGTATGTGTATTATTATTTGCTTATAGAATGCTCTTTAGTTCCCCCCTCAAAAATTGTAAATCCCCCCCAAACCCCAGAAAGATTTGTAAAGTTCCTCAAATAGTTGTCTTGCTCTTTGTACTTACACTACAGATCGAACGAACGAACATCAGCCATAAGAGCAATTTTGATTTTCCCAAAAACCATATACATCATGTTTGTATATCGCTAAATCGATAATGTGCATATTGCACATGTCGAGAACTATTTATATATTAAAGGCAATAAGCGCCACCGGAATTATTTCTGTACACAAATCAAATATGTAATAAGAATTAAGAGTGTAGTAATATATAATATATTTAAAATGTATGATTTTGCTAGATTTCATTACGCGATTTTCGGTTCGAAGCATTATGCGTTAAGCGTTCCTAGATGTTCAATTTAAACGTACGAATATTATATCAAGTGGCTAAGCTTGTATATTCGGTGACCTAATCGTTATCCCCCGAAGGTGCAACAATCAAAATAATTTTTGTTTATAGTCCAAATGATCCTTGTGAGTTTGCTGTTTATGCATTAGGGATGTCATCAAATATTAATAGGTTATTAATATTTAATGCAAAGTCCAATATATAAATCGATATTTTAATCATTTGATGTGTGATTTGGGCGATAAATCGATGGATTTACGTAAAAGGCTATAGTTTTCAATTTTTCAAATCCATAAATCGATAATTTGATATTTTTGAAATATGAATGTGCGATTAAATTGATATTTTATCGTCGAATGCTATACTTTTCGATGAAATTGTATTCGATATTCTATTAAATTAATTACAATATTTTTAGATATTTTAAATTTCGATGATAACATTTGTATATATTTTTTTTTTACCATGATATTTTCAATATTATATCGATATATCATATCGGACATCTCCCATCGATATACATCCCTAATATGCATCGACAGCAACTAGATCATATTTCTATCAATTTTTGTGTAGTAACTTGTTTGCCATTTGTTTTGTGTATGTTTTTGTGTACAGCCAGAGACAGCCATATAAATATATATATATAAATAGAAGCGTACATGTATACAGGTGCCCATTGATGGCCCCATCTATTTATGGACACTTGCATATATATATATATATATATACAAAGTTTTGTTACGTTTATATATCGAATAGTGATCGATAATCAATCGACTTAACCTTCGCCTTTTCTCTCTGTCCCGAACGAAACATGTTCGCCGCCCCAAAGATCCTCTCGTATGCTTGTTTTTGTTTCACATCCTTTGTCAAAACACTCAACATCCCTATATATATATATATTTATATATATATACGATAAATATGATATCGATATTCATGTTTGAGAATAAATAAATAAATCTAGAATTGTGTTTATTATGGTAAATTCGCATCTTACTTTCCTACTATACAATACTGAACTAAAGGGTATTATGCATATAGAGATATAGATCTAGATCTAGGGATACAAACATAACTAAACTAAAGGAAATGCCAATTTTTTAAAGCTTGAATTTATATGAACATATGAAGATATTTTTTAGAAACTGTACGCTATATATATATATATATATATATTCTATATATGGTAGGAACGCAAGGATGTGCCATAGGCGCCGTCGTCGTGAAAAGGAAATTTGCGAAATGAGAAGGGACAACTTTTCTACATTTTTTGCTAATTTAATGTAATAAAATCGAAAAGATGGTAGCGATTAAGTCCAGGAAAAAATAAATAAAGTGCAAGCTAAAGAAATATATATATACAAGTATGTATTTAAAGGCAATGAAAAGTGAAATCTAGAAACTTAAATACTTGACGCTTGAAAATGTTTAAGTAGAGTTTTAACAATTGTTTCGTTTGCCATCTCTTACAATATCATTTGTTTAGTTTGTTCCGTTCGTTTGCTTAAATATTTAAATATCAGTGTATAAACCAAACTAAATGAATAACAAAGAGGAGGAGCGCGAGGGGAATAAGCAACGTTCAACTATTCAGAGGACACGAAATCAAACAGAATGCCGAATCCTAATTATATAAAATAAGGAAACTCGAAACGCAGACACGCAGACACAGCTTAAACTGAATGAAAAGACTACAATTGCAGGAGAACAAATTAAGTAAATCCATTATTATATATATCGCCGACACCCTTTGAACATCATTCATATATGCATTAACTACAAATTTACAAATACAGCAAAAGGAAAAGGAAACTACAGCCACTAACTAAAGCGAAATAACAAAGTAAATTACAATTTAAGCTAAATAAGCAAATAACAAAACATAAAAAGGAAAATCAAGAAATTCTTTGCAGGTCTATTATATAGTGAACAATGTTGCCATTTGATACGATTTTTTCCACAAATAAAAACACACATTTGATAAAAATATATATATATTACTATATATTCCGAGTCGAGTGGAATTTTTTGTAATTTTGATAGAAACATTCAAAACATATAAAAAAAAAAACGAATAATAACAAACAAAAACTGTGCAAAAGAAACGTGTTATGAAAAACTATGAGAAATAAATGCGAGAAATGCCTAAGAAAAATTGAAATCAAAATGAAATTGCAGTTTTATTAATAAACGGTTGCTTCTGGGTTGGGGGGAATAAACTCAGAAGATCTGAGAGATGTAGAAGAAAACCAGACTGAAATTGGTTGAGTTTAAGCCAAGTTATGATCAAAAAACCCTTTAAGGTTCTATGGAAATGTTCTTCCTTATGACATATATAAGGCTGTATCGCTTTTCTTGATTGTCAGACTTACAAGAGTTTCGTAAACCCATAAAATGTGAATGAAACACGGAATCTTTTGGTCTAATTCAATGATGGGGGTTTGCCAGCGGCAAACATGTTCTTGCCACCTTTTTTCTTTGGCGCCCAGACAGATCCGTAAATCATATTACTGCGCCAACCATCCATCCATCCATCCATCCATCTATCGTCTCCTGTGTCCTGGACAGGACCTTACGCCAATTGAACTTTTGCACGCCTGCAGTTCCCATGGATCAGGGACGAAGGCAGGGGGCAGCCGGGGTGCGTGTTAACCCTTGCGGCACTCGAGCTGCCGCCCCCACAAATCCTTGGCATCCCATATTCCACCAACGCTGGACCTTCTGGGGCCTCGGCTATAATATTTATTTGCCTATGTACACGCACGACGGACTCGCTGGAAGCGAAGGAAGAAGGAGTTGGCCGTGGACAGGGGCTAATGGTTAAGGAGGATTTCTGAGAAGGCGGAGGTGTGGCAATGGGGATCCGAACGTGCCACAACATATGCAACCGAATGTGGCAATGGCTTCATACGCTTCATACGCTTCGTACACTTCCCTTTGGCCGGGTCAGGGGCCTGCCCAATTGGAGATACAGATACAGAGAGAAGTTCAAAGAAATAATCGGCTTGTTAAATTTATAAATACAAAATTGTAATTCTTTGTATTAAAATATATTTCATATATTTTAAAATATTTCATATATTTCAAATATTTCAATATTTACTATATTTTATATGGAATTTACATTCGTTTGCTTATTGGCTTCAATTTTCATTATTTTAAATGATTTAAAAATTGTTTAAACAAATTAAATAATAAATCCAAACACGAAAGCAAGCTAACTATGCGGACACCGATGTGTGTATACCCTACCTATGCCTATATATGTTAATTAACGCCAGCAGATTGGAGCTTAGACCTTATGGGGTGCCCTTGTCAGGTGATACCCACTGTCCCTGTCCAAGTCTCACTCTTCCCTTCCTTCATTCGAAGGACTCTTGCACACCTTTTGGGCTGAGGCAGCAGCAGCAATCCTTGCAAATTTACGCATTCTAATGGCCACGTTAGGCGAAACTGACCAGGATCGGGATCGGGAAGGAGGAGAAGGAGGAGGAGGAGGCAGGATGCTTGTCCAGCTGGAATACGGAGCCTGCGCTGTCCTCGGCCATAATTTTGAGTTTCCTTTGGGTTTGTATTTTTTTATTTGGACTCAGGAGGAGCGAGGAAGGAGGGATGAGGAAAGAAGGAGGAGGAAGGAAGGAGGAGGAGCGAGGAAGGTAGAAAGGAAGGAGGAGACGCTCTTGGTGGCGGCTGCCCACTGGCCAAGAATCCTGGACAAAGACGTGGAGAAAGGGTTGCTTTACTCCTTCTCCCGGAGCCTGTGCCTCTGTGCTTGAGCCTTTGCCTGAGTCCTGAGTCCTGAGCCTGTGTGTGCGTTTGCTTGGCAGGCATTTTATTTATGCTGCGTGGTCCTTTCCTTGTGACCTGTCCCTGTCCCTGTCCCTGCCCATGTCCTTGTCTCTCTCTCTCTCTCGCTCTTGCAAACTTTCTCCCTGGCTGTGTGGTCCACCCCTTTCTGTTGTTGTTGTGCGTTTTTTTTTTTTTTAAATTGGCAAGTGCCAGCGGGCGGATCAGCACCACCCCTTGCGCCCAGCTCCCGGCCCCTTCCCCCTCATCAGCGTGCTGCTGGACCCTTTAACCCGTTCGTGCGTTTGCTGTCCAGCCTCATCAGCTTCAGCTTCCTCTTTTTATTTTTGGTTGGGTTTTTGGGTGGTTTTTTGGGTGGTTTTTGGGCGGTTTTCCATGGGCTTTTCTGGTGGTGGCCAGTTTGTTGTAGGTGGGCTTAATTTAAGCGGGTTTTATTTTTTCTCAATTTCTCTCGCTCGCTCGCTGGCTCTCTTTTGCTTTTTTATTTGATTTGCTTTGTATTTTTACTTTATTTTATTTTTTCTCTTATTTTTTATTTATTTTTTTTTTTAGGGTGGTTCCTGTGTGTGTGTGAATCTCGTTATGTTGTCTTTTGTTTGGAAAATGCCTCGCTGCTGCAGCGCTGCTTTGAACGCTGACTGCGCTGCCGTTTAACTCTTTCGCTTTTGGCTTTACTTTTTGTTGTTTTTTTTTTTCTTTACTTTTCCTATACAATTTGATATATATAATGTAATTTTTTTCGTATTTATTTGCCCCGCCGTTGTCTTCGGTCCAAGTCAAACAATTTTAATTGAATTTTTACAAAAATAGGGGAGGCCATTTGTCCAAGAGGCAGACGGGGGAGGGGGGAGCAAGGGGAGCATTAAGGAGGTGGGGCGTAAGAGTGGAGGTGGGTATGGGGGCACGGGTGTAAACAAATAACTTGAAAGCAGCTCCCAAGGTTGCAGGAGAGGAGACTTGAAGCCTTGAAGGTGTTGCCCACTTTCTGGGGAGAGCATTTATAACGAAGCAGTTCTAGAGGATCTCCAAGGATCCAAGGATCAGTGCTCATTGATGAGTTTCGAAATAAATACACAAATGAAAATAGCAATAACCAACATAGAAAAGTTTTACCAAGCTGAAATTAATGCTTTTTTGGCTAAGTTTTGTTTGTTTTTAACTTTGATTTGTCAAAAAATTAAAATTAGCATATGAAAATATCAATAAAAAACGTTTTAAAATGCTTACTAAAAACTCACAAAAAGTTGTATTTGTTTTAAATTAAAAAACTCACTTTGCAGATTTATAAACCCAAAAACAAAAAATTACATTCCAAAACTCTGAATGGAAATAGGGGCTTCTTTGGCTTAGTAATGATTTTTGTTTAAGAAGTTTGAAAATTTTTAAAAAGTTTTAAGTGGTTAAAAACTTACAAAAATGTTTTTTTTTTCTACT
The DNA here is from genome assembly GCA_008042655.1 of Drosophila burlai. Lineage (NCBI taxonomy): Eukaryota > Metazoa > Arthropoda > Insecta > Diptera > Drosophilidae > Drosophila > Drosophila burlai. Next base: position 190,691 of record VNJT01012295.1, read on the forward strand.
AAAATACTGAATATGCACATAAATTTTAACAATAAGTATAGCATATTTCTTGAGATTATTTTATAAACTTAATTTTTTGTTAGCTTAATGCCACATATTTGCATAAATTCGGTATTAAAATATTTGTGGCTTACGAAATATTAAACAAAAACTATACTATAACTATACTAGAACTATAAAAGCTGGTAAAATGAATGAAAATAGATTTAAAATCAACATTTGCATATAAATAATATTAAAATTTAATTGAATCTTTTTCTGCATTGCTGCAGAGGCTCCTTGTGCAGTTTAGACTTTTATTTTCCTAAAGAAATTTGTTAAGTGAAGTTAAAACTAAGAAAGAAACACTTCATTAACTCAACTCTTTAAATTATTAAAAATACAAATACAAAAATTATCTTCTTTATTTACAAAATTGTTTACAAAAATCACCTTCAATCTGAGCTCTAGCCTTGGTTTAATTAATATTTGAGGTATGTTCTAACCTCGCTGATGGCCAGGCTTTGGACTTTTTCGTTTGAGTGATTAGGCGAGGGATATCCTGGAAGTCCTTTCAGCTAGTTGCCATGACAAATGATGCAAATTTAATTGGGCAAAGGCATCAGTTAGCCAAGAAAAGGAAGAAATGTAAGCGAAATTGAGAGTTGAGAGCTGAGGCCCGGCGAGTGTCCTTTGATATTTAATATGTTTAAATATGCGAAGCCTTTTCGAGCGTGTCAGCAGAAAAAAGGACCTTCTGCTGGACGCACACACACACTCATGTGTATATATTTATATATATATCAATATATATATAACATAATGTCCTCGATATAGTTGGAGACATCAGCAAAAGTCCAAAGCGAAATTCATTCAAACGAAACGAAATGAAACGAATTCAATTGACGACGAGGACGAGGACGAGGACGAAGCTGGAATAATGCCAATGAAGAGTAAAGTAGATCGATAGATAGCCCCACACACAGCACACACACTACACACACACACACTCAGCACACACCCAACACACACCATGTGTGTGCGGGGGTGGACTAGAGATCGTAATGCAAACTGTCAGAATGCGTAACTCAATTTACAATTTTCCCTTTTTCTTTTTTCTCTTTTTTTGCTCGCAACAAAAGAAAAGCCTATGGCGAGCGGGGTGGAGGGGGGTAAATTAAAAGAAAATGGAAAATGCTAAAAAAGAAATGCTGGACGTCGTCCAGGGTTGAGCTAGCTGCGTCCCACTCCCACTCACCCACGACCCTTGCGCCAGGATAAAGACACCCAAGTGTGCGTGGCGTGTGTCAGGAAAAGGCAGGAGAGGGGGCAGCATAGGGGCAGAAGGATGCGGGGGTGGTCAGCGTTCTCCAGGCTTTTTGTTTCGCACGAATCCTTTCGCCAGCACAAAAAAAAAACAGAAGAAATACAACAAAAAACACACTCACACAACGAAAGTGAAAGTGAACAAAAATGTAACAAAATATGTGGGTGTGGGGGAGCAGGGTAGGGCAGGGAAGGGGGTGGGGGGAAGGGAGATCAGCAGGGGAAGCTGTGCAAAAAATTGAAAGTACTATACATACATGGCTTACAGGCAAGATTCGATTTGATTAAATTCCACTATGAAAATATTTTATATTTTAATATAATTAAATTATTTCAAATTTATTTTAAATTGTAACCAAATTAAATTAATATTTAATTGTTTTTATTTCTTATTAATTTGTATAAGTAATAAGTAAAAGGTATGCGAAAGAAACAAGGTCATAAGATCACTGTAAAGCGTTTTTATTTAAAGCTTCAAATTCCCAAGTTTAGTAATGAGAGAGTTTTCTTAATTTCTTGTATTAAAGATTTATATCCTTATTTTTTTTTGCTTTGAAAATATTTTTGCAAGAAATTTATATTGAAAAACAATTAGAAACTGAGTTTTGAATGCAGAAAAGTTCTCCCTTTAAAATCAAGAAGAAAAATCTAAACCAGACTGAAAATTGTACAAAAAATAATAATATTTTAAACTTGTTACCTCCATGAGCTGGTTTGTAATTCTAATAAAAACTAAGATAGGAAGGCTTTCCGAAATGAAATGAATGCCTTGTTGGCTTGGTTATTATTTGTAAGACACTTTTTTATCAAATTTTTTGAATGGAAGTATTATTTAGCTTTAAAATCCCTCATTCTTTTTTGTTGACACCTCACTGTACCTACGCACATCGCCAGAAACTTTGCTTGGACAATTGGCTCTAAGGCCAACATAACCCCTTGCCACCCACCCAGCACCCAGAACCCAGGACTCCTCCTCCTTCCGGCTTCTGCTGGCTAACCTGACAACACACAAAAAAAAAAAGAAACCCTTGCCGCCACCCCTCTCCTGGTCCTTCGGCCCAAGCTACCCCCTTTGCTGTCTTTTTTTTTATATTTTTGGCGATGTTTGCCAAGCGTGCAGAAAAGCTGACCAGCACAAAAAAGGCAAGAGGGGGGAGGAAAGGAGTAGAGGGGGGAGGAAAGGCGCTAGTGAGTGAGTGAGCAAGGAGCAAGGCAAGCAAACGCACCAAATTATATAGAAAATATACACAAACAACAAGGAACGAAGGCGCACATAAAAAACGAGCCAAAATCTCAAAAAAAAAAGAATGAAAGAGAAAAAAAAAGAAACAGAGAAACGGAAGAAGCGGCAGTGGAAAGGGGTGGGTGGAAAGTGCCCAAAAGGGTTACACGAAATTGCGTTGGCAAAAAAGAAAAACACAACAACAACAAAAAACGACGAGAAAAATGCGGCAAAGAAATGTAAAGAAAATTACGAAATCACCCCCTTTGGCCAGGCTTACATGCTTACAGTTATTACCATGATAAGGTGGACAGATTGTCCAAGTGTCCGGGTGGGTGGGTTCCCAACTGCTACTGCTGCCCCTGCCTCTGCCTTTGGTTTTTCCGCGAGCCCAAGGACCGACCCCCGAGCAGGGGCTTATCTTCCCGAGTCCCGGAAATGAGTTGTGCAAGCTGCAAGTTTATGACTTCCAGGAGCAGGAGCTGCGAGTCTCCCACAAAAGGTTGAGTAAATATTTAATATTAAAAATGTTAAATAAATATATTTAGCAATTTCCGCAGCCTAAATTTAAAATACTAGAAAAACACACAAGAAACTGGCTAAAAACTGAGATTAATTTTCAAATTCGTGAAGTTGTGGTAATTATTATTTGTTATTTGACACATTTAAATATATTCCTTGGTCTTGGACTTATGAGGGAAACTTCTTTGTTTTTACTTTATAAAAGATGGTCCTTTTGTAAAGAATCATTCAGTTTTTATTTCATTTCTTTTTAAAAGATTCTTTGATATATGTATAGCTTAAATACCATATTTACTACACACTCATTGAAAACTACAAACTCAAGGGAAACTTTCTAGATTTTACTTAATTAAGGAAAAAACTTTGTAGAAATTTATAAATATAATATAAATAAATAGAATGGTACATAATATAGTTTCTATTTAAATCATAATTGCTTATTAAAAGTGAAAGCTCTGAAGAGATCTTGACAATGAAACGTAAAATCAGTTGCTACGATTATTCTCTACAACTGCAGCAGACAAGAAGTAAAAAGAAAACCTCTATAAGACTTAACAAAAAAATTTAAAATAAGGTATAATCGAATGCTTTTGAGAAGGAAAAGCAAAAGCATAAGCATAATCATAAGCAGGAGCAGCAGAATGTTAACACACACTCACTGAGTAGAGCAAAGTCCATTAATATGAGCAAACCCACTCAGACTCGGAGCAGCTCCTCGGTCCGGACTCCGGATCCTGTTCCTGCTCATGCATATGCATATATCATCGGAAACAGGACTCAGACACAGGGTTTCGCTTCATCCTCCCGCCGAATGTTTGTCATATATCATAGATACACGGAGATAAATGTTCAGGGAACATTCCAAATATTAAATATTATTATTATTTAATATATTATTTTAATCTCAAATACATCAAATTAGACCACTGCATAACCCTTCTATTACATTTTTATACTAGAATTGTACTTTAAACAAATGTTTCGACAAAAATATAGCGCTTCATTTTTTGTTTTGTAATATTTTATCAAAAATATTGAAAATTTTAATTTATCGAAATTTCCTATATCGAAAAATATTGCCTGTTTTAAATAAAGAATATCGTTTTCAATTTATACCCTTATTATTTCGATCATATATCAAACAGAATATCATATATTACACACTTGAATAGTGCAACCTTAAAGTATCGATCTTAATATAGTTTTTTTCATTTAAAATCGATACATAAATATGTATCGATATTTTCGGACATGCCCAATCTGATTTCAATCTACATATCTGTAGCTATCTAACCTATAGTCAATAATAAAAAAACCTTGGAACTAAAAATAAAAAATATATATACTAAGCAATATAATATTTTTAGGTTTCCTAAATATTTAACATTTATTTAAGACTTAATAATTTATTTATTATGCAGAAACATTTTCTTAAATTTTTCGAAATATTCAATATTTATTTGGGATTTCGAATTTCCCTCAGTGCACGAGCGAGCTGTGCGTTGTCCAAACAACACAAAAATACAGCAAATCACAAGCAGGACTCGAAAGTGTGCTATGCAAAATAAGGCTTCGGAAGGACTCTGGTCAGTCGGCGCCGACGGCAACGCCAGCGTTGACTGCGACTGCGACTGTGACAGCGACGTCGACGTCGAAGCGCTCAGTAGCAAAATGAAAAATTACATAAAAAGCAAATTTATACTCACACACATGCGTGTGCTGTGTATCAGTGTGGCTGCTGTGCATGTCGAAAATAAAATAAAATAAACGGGGCAAAACGCAGGGAAAGTGTAGAAGGAAATCTTCCCTTAACTTTTCATTCCCGATGTTATGTAGTTGACAGACCAGACGCCCCCTTTCGATTTCCGTTTCTTCCTCTGCTTTTTTTTATTTTTGTGTTAGTTGTTACCCCCTGCCCGAGAGGGTATTGTAATTTAAATCTGCAGTTTGCAGAGCTGTTAGGCAGAAGTTACTAGACGAATCGATCTAGACAAGTTTTTTGGTTTCTCAACTTTTTTGTGGAAACTTGCGGAATGTTTATTGAATTTTTCTGTGGCAGTTAGTAAAATCATAAAATAGCTAATAGCTGTCATTGAAATAGTCGTTGAGTTTTCAAAAAAATATATCGCGTATGCATAACATATTGAAAATATCAGGGTTAATATATATCGAAATTTGAAATATTATATAATATCGCATTTAACTATCGAAATTGTAGGAAAAAAAATATTTGAAAAATGTTAATATCATATAAAAACTATTGTTTTGTTTGAAATATCGAACAATTTTGCATTTGCATTGCAATTTTGCAATCGATCAAGCCAAGGGTATACAATCGTCAGCTAACCAAATGTAGTTTTCTTTCTGGTTTTTCTTTCTGTTTTCTGCTCTGTTTTTTTTTTTTTTAAGTAGGAAATTGTGTCCGAGCTGTCCTTGCTATCCTGGCCCTCCCTCTCTCTCTTCCTCTCTCTCTTGCTGCTGCGCTTATCAAATGATTTTCTTTTGTAAACTTTCGCTGGCCGTCAAAGGCGGACAAGGACAAGACAACCCTTTTAGGCCTTCGTTTTTTTCGATTCTGCTTTTTTTTTAGTCGATGAGAAAGGGGGATGCTGGAAGCTGGACCAATGCTAATGTCGAGGAATACAAAATAAATAAATAAGAAAGTAAGAAACAAGAATTTCGCCGTGATTTTGCATTTGCAAACTTTAACCCAAATATCCCCACAGCGAGGACTCCGTGTGGGTGGTTTGTGTGTGTGGGAACTAAGTCACTGGGTCCTGCTGGGCTTAAAATAGCTGGAAAATGTATGGACTGGACTGGAATGGGTGGGGAGTGCGGAAAACTACACACACACACACGACACACACACACACACTCGGCCCATAAATTAAGCATGCAGCCCGCAAAAGTATGCTATGGCTTGCGACTCGCAGGACTCGCCGGCAAATGCGAATGCGAATGCGCTGAGGCGTGCAAATGCCAAAGTTACCAGAAAACCAGAGTGAAAAAATCCAACCAAAAATAATGCCAAAGCAAAAACTTTCCCCTCGCCCTCGCCGCCCTCCCCTATTTATTCCTTTGCGGTCGCAGAACTTGGAAACTACTTTGCATAAGACAAAATTCCCCCAAAAAAACACACACACACACAGGACACACGCATGACCAAAAGTTAGCCCAACTTGTACATGTATATATATAAATTTATATATACCTATAACCAACTATAGCCTCCGCCTATGCCACCCCCCGTTGGGGGCAAACAAGGACTCGCCTTGATTATAAATTTCAACTTAATTACAAAAACAGAATTTAATCCTTTCAAACTGTGTCGCTGACTTGCCTATTATGTACAAACATGCCTCTGTGTGTGGACCACGGACGGTGTGTGTGGGGTGTGTGTGTGTGTGTGTGTGTGTGTGCGGTTACCAACTACAAAGGACGCTTACTAATTTATGGCCAGCAAAACTATCCGCTCCACTATCAAGCGAACAGCAATCGCCCGTGGCGATTACAGCCTCACGCCGCACAGTGGGGCACAAATGGGGAAGTTAAGGTACACTTGATTTAAATCGAATAAAAATGCTCTTTCTTTTTTATTTGTAAACTCAAACGATCGTTTTCAAAAAGAGAAAAAGAGTCTTGAATTTGTATGTTTTATTATTTTATTTAAATTAAAATCTTAATGTATTGCTTCAGAGTATAGAGATATATACATAAAGTGATTACAAAGACAGGGATATTTTTAAAACTCTCTTAGCTTCAAAAAATGATTAAGGCATTTATTAATAATTAAAAAATAGTGAGAGAGAGAGGGAGATAGAGAGACAGAAAGGGGAGATAGAGGATAGAGAGGGAGGGCTAGAGAGACAAAGGGTCAAGAACGAGAGATAGCAGGCTAGAGAGACAGAGGTAAAAAGAGATAGAGAGACAGCGAGACAGAGAGAGAGAGATATTGAGTGAGAGAAAGAGATATAGAAGAGAGAAAAAAAGATAAATAGCCTCTTGTGTACATTTTTTGACTAGAACTAATTGGGAGTTTTAATGATATTTTATATAATAACATTTGGTATTTTATGAAACATTTATTTTTGTAAACTATTTTTTTTATCAACTATTATTTTTTATGCATTGTTTTTTTCTCCCAATATTTTTACTTCAAAATTAGCTGGCTTTTGAGCAAGGATATATAGGCCAGAAGGACTTTCTTCCAACCACTGTGCTGGATGTATTAACTGAATAACACGGTCCTGGTAACTGGCGCCCGAGTTTGCTTACCTAAACACACACAAACACACATCCGAAAGGACGAATATGCATACGAGTGTAGGTGTCTGTGTGTGTGTGTGAGTGTGTGCATAGTTTACAATTGAGAATCTCAAGTCGAGTGTGGCGGCATACAATCAGGCTTCCCTGGCTTCGGTTTCGGCTCCGACTCCGGCTTTGGATATATTTTTGCTGTGTTTATGTATGTAGTTGGGGGGGCTGGGAAATTGGCCACCCACCCACCTGCCGCCATTCACATATACATATGTACACACACACACACACTTACAGAGAGTCGGGAGGGGGGCACATGGCTAAACCAATTTCCAGAGAACATTTTAAATTTCCGAAGAATTGCGAATGCCAAAACCATCCCCGCACACACACACACACGCACACACATGGCCGGCAAAGTTAACTTACAATAAAAGCCATTGCCCAGGACTCCCGCTCCCACATCCCCCTCCCCAGCCTTGGCCTTATCCCCGCGTTGTATGTAAAGTGCGTAAGTTGTGTGTCCTTAGTCCAGGTTGTCCCGCGGGTTGGGGGTTACTTTTGCACTATTTTACATACGTAATGCGGACTTCATGGGTCCAGAGCTCATAAGCGCCGTCGGCCGAGGCTTTGAAAATTAGCGTGGCCTCCAAAGCCAGGAGCAGGGAGCCGTGAGCTGGAAGCTGGATGCTGTGAGTCCAGGAAGCTGGCTTAAGGAATCAGCAGCCAAGCGAATTCCGGGGGATGCATGCCTCCATGTATGTGTTGTGTGTGTGCTTCTAGCCTGGGGCCTGGGCATAGCAATCAACTGGGAATTGCCCAGAGTTGGTTCTCGCAGGACATGATATAATTTTAAAGGCCACATGTATGACAAGGAAATAGTCACAGCTTTGAAATAAATATAGGTATATATCTACAGAGAGGGGCTTAATGGTTCTTAAAAGAACTCAAGCCAAGCAAAACATTCGTGACATAATTCGTAATTAAATATGAGTATAATCTGTATATGTAAAAGCTTCTCTTAATTATGAACTAAATTAAATAAATTTCTTATACTTCTAGCTGGAGTTCTCTATTAATTTCATGACCTAATCAGTATGAGTACTACAATATTCTTAAAACTGCATTGCAGGTAGCTCACTTTCACTTAGCTAATTCTCCTAGAAATATCAAATGCACTTGAAGGAAAGCATTGATAGTTTTAATCCTTGATTGACACTGAAACTCTTAAGGAGGCACAAAAAATGTATTCCCGGAGGAGCACTTTTTGTGAGGCAAGACTGTTTTTGAAGTCCGATCAGAAATCGCTCGCACTGAAAACGGCCGAAATGTTTTTCAATTTCCCAAATGTATTCCAAACTCTATGCTCACCCCACTCCCACTCACCCAGTCGATGGCCAGAACTTTGATCTCTGTATTATTCAATATATTGAAATTTGAAGCGTTGATGTCTGGCGTGTATTGGCCGGGAATTGCCAGCAGCTGCCTTCGAAGGCGATGGCGAAGGACATTCAATGACTTGTGACTGACGCGCGACGTGTGGAGGGGGTCCTTGATTGCGACGGGGTGTGAGTTCGACCATGCCACACACACACACACACACACACCAAGACACACATGAATTTTTTACAGAGTCAGAGTCCTGGCAGCTTTCTCGTTTCCTGTTTTCGCATTTCGCTTTCTATTTCTTTTTTTTTTTTTTGCATTTTTTACTGGACGTCAGGACTTACGTGCGATTACGTTCTTTAGCTTTTGCCACATGTGTGGCACGCGTCTCTCTGTGTGTGTGTGTGTGTGTGTGTGGGAGTGGGAGTGGGAGTGTGGGTTGCTACCCCCATTTGACTTTCACTTTCGTCTGGACTCGCATTTGCCCCTTTTCCTGTGCGTGCCGTTACCCCACCTCGCTTTCCACTTTCACCGACGTTGCCCGCTGGCCAAAGTACAAAATACAACAAAAAAAACCCACAGAAAATAAGGCTTCGACCATGGAATACCTGGTGATTCTTGTGATTCTTCTGTAAATTATGCGGAAAAGGCTAACTAATATGTTATATGTTGGGCTATTTGAAAAGTTTACAATGGAATTTACTATTTTTCGCTCAAAATAACTACTGATTAATGTGCCTTCTTTTCTGCTTAAGGAAAACATATATATTTTTGTTATTTTCTTTGAATTAAAATACCAAAAATGAATCATTTCAATACGTTCATTTTTTGTAATTATAAAGAGTTAACTTTAAATTTTAACCAAGTTATTTTCCATTCTTTTTCTATGCATACTGTAATATTTAATAATATTTAATTATGATTACAATTTTAAAAAAGAATGAACAAATCTTTTGCTTGTCTCAAATGTACGTGTGGCATTGTGGTTTCTTTCCAAAAACATTTTAAATCTTTGTTTTAAATATTTTACAAAGAGTTCCTGTTTTTTGTATATATTTTTTTGTATCATATATCTCTATACAAATTTTAAAGTACAAGTTTATTATTTAGAGAAGAACCTTGTTCCTGTCTGCAAAGTACGTGTGTTTTCTTCCTTAAAAATCGATTAATATTTTTTTTTTGTGTGTTACTCCTTAAGGAGTTCCTCTGGAATATACCCTCTCGGAATTCAAAATAAACCTTGGGTATAAAAAGCAAATGCGAATCGTTTGTCTGTCTCTCTATTTTGTTTATTTGACAACATTTGTGTGTGAGTGTGTATAAGTGTGTGTTATTTATGCGGACATGTGAGCCTGTGTGTTGGCCTTTAAATTTTTCATTCACTTTTCCGCCCACTTCCACTCCCACTTTCTTTCCATTTCTTTATTTTTTTTTTTTAGCTCAATCGAAGACAGTTTCCCGGAATTCAATGTCAGGCTTCAGTGCTTACTTCGGGCTAATTAAGAGAAAATAGAAAAGCCCAGGATAACCCCTTCTCTTGTCCTTACCCCCAAAAACAAGAGAGACCAGGACCCTTTGCGATCTACTGTACTTTTATGTACTTTCCTGGGCATTTCTCGCGTTGCGCATTAGCCGAAAATGACATTGAAATATTACGAAATTTAAAAACCATTAGAAGCAGACCCTTAGCCGCCCCCGCTGCCAATCACTCGGCCTCTCTTATGTACATACTCTCCTCCTTTACATATTTATCCTTTTCCAAAGAAGAGCCTCTGAGTCTCAGAGCACCAAAAATTGCGCGCGAATCAAATGATACAGGAGGGGAGGGGGTTAAAAAACAACAACAAAAAATCTAGAAAAAAAACGAATAAATAAATAAAGAAAAATCAACCACTTTTCCACTTTTTGTTTTCTCCTGGTTGGTTGGTGGTCCCTGGTCCTGCTCCAAGAACTGGACCTGAGCCAGGACGGGGGCACGGGGGCCGTACTACCAATTTGCTAGTGACCATAATCAACCCCTTTTTTATTTCACTTTTTTTCGTACTATATTTGGCCAGGGTTTTTCTCAACTCAAAAAAAAAAATCAACAACAAAATACAACAAAAACGTGCGTAAGAAAAGAAGGATGCGTAAGGAGGGAGGAGTGGGAGGAGTACTGCCGCAGGAGCGTCCATTGCGAAGGGGTGCCAATTGAGTGTTTAATTAATATAACTGCATATAAAATTATAATTATTAATAAAAATATATATACAAAAAATAATACTTAATCAATTTATAGAAACCTTTTCTCCAAAACTAAATTAACCTATTGAGAAAAAAATGTAAGGTTTAAAAGTTACTATACGTCGTCAAAATTGTCAAAAGTTGGGCAAGAATTAGAAATCGACTTTTAAATGCAAAAAAGTTTTCCTAAAAAAACCAAGAAGGAAGAGCGAAACCACCATTGAAGGAGTTCGCGATTTTTTAGCCAAAAATGTACTCATTTTTCAAAAAAATGTATCGTCAAAATTGTAAAAATTAGAAGGTTTTGAATGCAGAAAAGTTCTCCTATAAAAAACTAGAAGATAAAACATCAAACTTTACGATACTTCCAAAGGCATTATTAAGAAATATAAAAATGTTTACGTTAAATGTAATAAAATTGTTATTGCAAAGTTAAAACCTATGTATATTTACCAATGCAATATCAACACTTCAAAATGTACAACATTTTTCATAAGATATTGGGAGCTGTAATTTTATCGATATATTTTATCGAAATTTTCTTCTCGATATATGTACATGCCCACTCTATAAAGTCAAGATCCTTGATGATACGTTATAATTACAGTTGGTTTGCCTGATCACACTCGTTATCCTTTTCCTAATGAAATGCTGCCTTCAGCCCCTGTCCGCCTGCGCACGTGGCATCCATCAAAGGACTGTCCTGTGTCCTTAGTCCTGCGTCCTCCGACCTGCCTCCTGCGTGCTTCCTCCCATTAGAGTCCTCTGCCTCTGTCCTCTGTCCTCGCCCTGCACTCTCATGCATATTCAAATGATGCCCGGCAAGGAATCACAGCAACGAAAATCAAGCCTACGCACTTAAGGGCAGCGCCACACCTCCCCTTCCCAAGCTCTATTTTTCCAACCCCCCACCCACTACGGCCCCCCCTTCAAATTCTTACAGGACATAAAGCGCGACAAAAAAAAAAAAAGAAAAAAGAGGGAAAGCGAGAAAAAGAGACGCGAAGAAAAATTAAAATACGCACAAAGTTTTGACAGCTGAATTGGCATAATGATGGGGTTAGTGACGCCCATGGGCGGGGGCGGGGGCCGACTCAGATGCAGGGGGTGTGTGGTTGGGGGAGGGGGTGGGTTATGGCTTCCTTTTTTCGGCCAAAGGCTCACCGCATTGTCACCATCTCGCTCTGGCCACAGCACCAAAGGCTTTAACCCACACTCCTTCGACGCTTTTCTTTCTTTTTTCGCCGCTTTTCCGTTTTCCGTTTCTCGGTTCTTGGGCATCGCGCCATCATCGTTAATTTTATCTACGCAAATGCAAAATAATTACTTTACTTTTTCTTTGGTTTCTCCAGGACCGCTTTCCCATCCCCCATTTACCCCTTTTGGGACAACGGCTGTCGAAATTTATGTACTTTGCTTTCAAATATTTTTTTCTACGCTTTTTGGGTTCGTTTTGCTTCTTTTTTTTTGTATTGAAAAGCATTTTAAATTCAGCGCCAGATGTCTTGTCGGGATACACTTGGAAAAAATAAAAGGTGCTAATGGGTGGAAACCTCATATAAATAGCTATAAAAATATATAGTTTCTACTGCATACGGATGAGGGTGATCTTTAGCTGATTTTAATTTAATGTTGAGCTCAGAATGTGAAAATCTTGCTTTATTTAAACTTGAAATTCCTTAGAATTTCCAAACAGTTCAAGCTTTGAGGTCATTAATTATACTTTCTATACAAATTTATGGATGTTATCAATAATGTTACATTATTATTGTATTGTATTATATTACAAACAATAGTTTCACTTTATTTATCATCTCTCTTTGTGCATATTTTGCTTGAATTCTCTAAAATTCTCAACTAGTTTAAGCAAGAAGGAGTCTTATGATTAATTAGCTATAAATATTAAATATATATACGAGTATAATTGCTGTAATTTGCACAAATTAATTTAAGACTGTTATTAGTTTTTTGACCCTATTTTGTTATTATTCTTTTTCTGCCAAATATTCCCTAAAAATTAATGAAAATATTACATAAGTTATAAAAATATAAATTAATTATATTAATTAGTAGCTGTCTATGTACAATGTGTTAAAATGTTATATATTATAGTTCAGCCTGTTTCCTCTTCCTTTTTTGAGAATTTATTCTGCTGAATTTCTCTAAGATTCTGAACAGGTTGTTCAGGTTCAAACAGAACTATGTTTTTCTAATAGTTTCAGATGTTAAATTAAGCTAAAATAAATATAAAAATATCATTAAACAGGTGTCCACTTAAAATTTGTTAAAATTTCAATTTTATAGTGAAACCTTTTTCCTCATTCTTCGATGGCTCTTCTTCTGCCGAAGTTCTCTAAGATTCCCAACCAGTTCAAAAGCAAGCAAAACTATTATTTGTATTAATTAGACGCATAATAAAATTGTGTTAAAAATGTAATTTGATAGATATACAATTAAAATTGTAATTATTATTCTGTAGTGTAGCCCCTTGCCTTTATCATTTTTCTTTGTCCGGCGTTTTCTTTTTCCGCCGCTTCTTTGCAGCTTTTCCTCCTCGTCGTCCTGCCTCGATTTTTTCGTTTCGTTTTCTGTGTTTTTTAATTAAACAAAAGGGTTAAAAAGTTTTGCCAGCGGACAGCGTCGACGACGAGAGAAATCTATGCGGACAGAGGCCAAAAAACGGGCAGCTAAAGGGTTGTGGAGAGGGTATCGGGAAAAAAAGTGAAAAGCGAAAAAGTGAAAGGAGTGAAATGGGGGTAAAATCAAATTTTTGCCCTCAACCAGTACCGCCTGCCTCTCCGCTCATCTATACGATTTTCCGTCTCTCAGTTTCTATTTAGTTTTCATTTATTTTTAAAAGGAAAATTTTAATAACCAAGGGTTGGCTCAGCACAGGGGCAGGGGCAGGCGATGGGGTTAGGGGTTGGGGGTTGATCTAGCTCACAAAGAAATTACATTAATGTAATATTTTTTTCCCTCTCTTTATGTACTATATATATCTAGGTATATATCTCTGGTATATATTTATATAAATATTTCTTTTGGAGCACTTTTCCTGGGGGTTGGGGGTTTGGGGGTTGGAGTGACCTACCCCCTCCGGTCCATTCATGTGTTTATCTCTTGGATTTTCACTCGAATTGTTAAATGCATAAAAAACGTTAGGCAAATGGCATACATTTTTCATTACATTAATTAGGCTTTGATGTGAAAATAGTTAATATATATTTATAAAGAGTGTGGAAAGGAGGACTCTTAGGTTCCACTTGAATTGGAAACCCTTGAGGTGTCAACTTTTGGGGGCTTAAGAAGTTGCTGCCAGGTTTTTGTTTACCTTGGAAAATAATCCCCTAAAAACGTAGGTTTTTTCAATTAAAAGATAATTAAGTGCGTTGAAATTATGAAAACCCACAAAAGGTATAGTAAAATGTAGGGAATAGTGACTTTATTTTAGTTTATTTTTATTTATCACTCAATGTGGTTAGTTATCCATATTTATTTACATTTCACAATTTTCTTTTCATAATTTTTCCTGAAGAAAGGGTAGGCTTTTCAATGAATATAAATAATTCCCATGTTAACTTAATTTAAATATATTTAAATGTGTTTTTTTATGTCTTTAAATCATTTAAAATTTTTGGAAATGCTTTGTAATTTTTTCAGGCCTGCATTTGCATTCATTTCATATTTCATAGGGTTTTCAATTAATTTTAATATTTCTGATGTAGGCAACATTAATGTTTATTAAAATATATTTAAATTAAGTTTTTTATATCTAAAAATCATTACAAGTTACAGGAAATGGTATGTTATTTTTGTACAATGCATTTGCATTTGAATGGAAACCCTTTTTTTGGTGTAAAAATGCCATTTCAACCCCTTTTCCTATCAGCAATGATAATATTATGATTCAAACAGATTTCCCAAGGATCTTTATTCACTAAAAAGCCCTTATTTACTTACAATATTCCTTAAAAAGAACTTTTCATATCTTTAACCTTTCCAAATATAATTTTAACAAGTATAATTGCATTGCCAGCCTTGGCCAGAGAATTTAATAGTCCAAGGGGGGCCTTAACTCACTGGAAGCTCGAGTAAGAGGAGCAGCCCCCAAGCCCAGTTTTTGGGTCCCCAGACAGATCCCTGGGCTCGTTAGTGGCAGTAGCAACAAGTTTCACCCTTGGACGGAATTTAAACTCACATGAAGTCGCATTTATTTCTATTCAATTTGATAATAACCCCCAGCAGCAGGATCCGGGATCCTGGTGGCGGAGCAGCTGTTCGGGCTGGTCACAGTGGAGCGTTTAGAGTGGACCCAATGTATCAGCGGCTGCTCCAGGCTGGCTTAGGCCCCCCCACCAACCTCAAAGGAAAACTCATTTTCCCCCCGCATTTTCTTACACTTTTCCTCGTTTCTTTTTGTTGCCCTCTTTGGAGGCCAGGGCCATCCCAGGGAAAGTGAAAAAGTGGTAAGGTCCTGGGGAGAGCGAATACCCCCTTGAGTTTATAACTTAAAAATTCAAAGCACGAACAAAGTTCTAATTTAAACACCCGAAAAAAGCCCAGGACCAAGGCAACAACAAAAAAAAAATAAGAAAAACCAAGCGAGAAAAGCGAATACATGTCGAGTGAAAAAAAGAAAGAAAACCCCAAAGAACCAAGAACGAAGTAGAGGGAAAAATGTCCGTCTTCGGACATAAAGTGCACGCTCCAAGGCGAGTAAATAAAAAGCGAAAGCGAAAGCTCAGGAGGCAGGACTCGGGGTCCTTTCATTCCTTCTTTTTTCTTATATTTTTTTCTTCCTTTTTTTTTTGCAGATGGACGCAAGTAAAGGGGTGGCACTAGTGGCGCACAAAAAAAAATACCAAATTGTAAAACGCCAAAGTTAAGATACTCTTGCCAAGCGACTTTTAAGTGGATTGCAGGGATTAAAGGGATTAAAGATCATCAAAGAGGAACAGTAAATATATATATATATCTGTATATATTTAATATATTCAACATATTCGTCACATTCTTTTAATTTAACACATTAACTTCCCCATACTTTACTTGCCACACTTTATTTACATTGAGCTTATCCCATAATCCACCATAATTCCCATTTTGACTTTATTCACCATGATTAGGATTAATATTCACCAAATTAACCGTGATTAGGATTAATATTCACCAAATTAACCGTGATTATGAGGAATATATACCTTATTCACCATAATTTGTATGAATATTCACCGTTATTTACCTGAATATTCATCATGATTAAAATTAATATATACTGTATATAAAAATAACATTCGTTTAATTCGTTTAAAAAAACGTTACATCTACAAGGGAATAATTAATACAAATAATAATATTAAATAAAAACAAAAGGATATGACAGCCTTTTTTCCTCAACTCAAAATAAACTCAAAAATCAAACCCGCAGTAACTAAACTTCCTCAGAGAAAAGGGTAACTTAAAGAATTCCTGCTTCGGGTGAAAGTAAAATGGAAAGTGAAAGTAAGCAAAAAAAAAAAAGAAAAGAAAAGTGTGTATGGGAAGGGGAAAGTGAAACTGGGGCTGGTTTACAATACGGTCAAGAAGGCCAACTGGAAAGACCGTGGAAAACTTCCCTCCCGAAGAAGAGATCTTGCGACGTCTGTCTGGATCTTCTCCGTCCAATGTCCTGGCGCCGCGTGCTCACGGAATTCCTTTCCATTAATGAGATTGATTATCTTAATGGCCTCTCAATCTCGCTTTATCCAGGACCAACACCCCCTTCTGTACACCCTTTTTTCCTTTCGCTTTTTTTCCCAACTTATTCGTTATTATTCTCTCTTTTTTTTTTGCGTCTCACTTTGCATTTTGAATTTATATAAATGCCAATTTTCATTTACCCAGTTTGCTGGCCGGACCAAGAGACCAACCAACCCTTCTTCCCAGGACAAAGACGGGGCTTTTGGCCTTATGTACTGGACCCTCACTTTGGGGCCCTTTTTCCCGCTTTGTTCTCATTCTCTTGCAAGCAACTTTCTTGGCAGTCGCGAGGCAATGGTGGGTCCAGAGCGAGAGGTCGGCAATTATGTTTAATTGGACCTGGTGGGCCCTTCACTCTCAGTATTTGGGCTCAAGTACTTAGCCCAGTTAAGGGATCCTCCAGATGGATGCGTTTCTCGAAGTCAATAAGGGTCCCTCCCCCACTCTAACTCTTCCTCTGCTGCTAGTTGTAAACTCTTGTCAAAGGTCTTAGTTGGGCATTTATTTCAATTAAATTTTGTTTAATTTGTTTAAATATCTAAAGTAAAGGTTATTAAACTGGCTGGCAAATGGGGAATGGATTATATAGATTATAAAGGCAAAATGTCAAGGAACTAGGTGCGATATTTCTTGTATTTTGTTTTAAATTGAAAATATAAAATATACAAAATAAGTTTTAAATATTTACGCCTAGAACATACTTATTTATTTTAGATATTTTAGCACTTTATGGACTTGTTCTTTTATTTTATTAATTATAAACTCTCTCTAAATGTGAAATTATCTGCTGAAAGCACTAGAAAAAGTTTGTAAGCGATTGCTGGGGACATGGGAATGTAACTTAATGTGATGTAATGTGATGTAATGAATGGCAAAGTTGAGCATTTTATTTTAACAGTTATGGCCGAACAACGAGCAATCAAAGGAGCAGTGGCAGTGGCAGGAGAAATTCCAGGACCAGAAACAGGAGTAGCAACAGCAGCAATGACAATCAAAGTGCGAACATTTTTGGGGGGAAAAGTTTGTTGCCTAATGCCTTCATCCTTTTGGCCTTTTTACCCCGCCGAAAAAGGGCCAGCAGCAATAAAGCTGGCAAATGCTACATTCACGTCACTTAAGCTGCCATTTAGTAGCAACTTTCTGCCAACTCTAACCTAACCCCTTACTCCTCCCTCTGATACCTAACTCCCCCTCCCCCAAACACCTAACCCCCTGTCCTCCCCTACATCTACACACACGCAGGCACACATAAATTAAGTTATTTTGATAATCAAAACTGGAAAGCGAAATGTTTTGCTTAGACAAGAGTTGCTCCAAAATGTTGAAAGGAGCGGAGGATAGGGGGAGAGGTATTCTTTGGCAGGACGATTTTGTAGTTTTCTAGCTTCAGGGGGGAAGGGGGAACGAAGCGAGGTGTCGGTGTCGGTTGCGAGTAGTTCTAAGGGTTGCTCCCTGCTGCTGCCTGTGTCCATGTCCAAGTCCATGTTCCTCTGCTCGACCAAACACAAACAGCCCGCCCCTTTGACGCCCATCCCCTCCCCCCCCCTTCCTCAAAACCTAACCCTTTCCTTGACACATCTACCCCCCCCCCCTTGTCCTTACAGGACCTCGTCTGCCCCCACCATTCTCTCTATAAATCAGGCAGGCAACATAGTTAGCACAATTGTGTTGCATACTTTGTTGGGCATGCGTCAGATGAACATGCGAATTTGCCTATGTATGAGCAGTGTGTGTGTGTTCGGGTGTGTGTGTGTGTGCTTGGCCAACAACTGCCCAAGATGTGCCTTACAGACCAAACACCGCCCCCATCCACCCATTACCACCCCCTCAAGCACAAACACTCAGACACACACGCATAAACTTACAGTTTTAAAGGCATTTCCAGCGCTGCAGATGAAAAGCACTAAGAGAAAATTAAATATTCAAGAAATATAGAAATTTGAGAACTTAGAATTAAGAATTAGAAAATAGCCAAAAGGCTAAAACCCATAAAATAAATGTTCTCTCAAGAAAAGGTGTTTGAAATACATAAATTATTTTCGATATCTCCCAATAAACAAAACTAAAAGTCAAGTTTTTTGCAGGCACAACGTCACACGTTGTCCTAATTATTAAAAAACTGGGCAATGTTTTGGCAAAATATCCAAAAAATATAAAAGGAACATGCTATAATATATAAATAAATGTATAATACAGTACATCACATATTCTTGTATATTTTCTCAAACAACAACGCCTCACGTACCTCGAAATATATCCTTCTTGTTATAAAAAAGGATAGATAATGGTAGAAAATCGAATAAATTTATAGGGATATATAATATATACACCTTCGAATATATATATTTGAATTCTTGTAATATTTTGCTAGTCACACCTTCTTATGTACCTCGGAAAATATTTGAATTCTAATAGAATACACAGATAGTGGTAAATTTTTCAAGTGCAAAAGGAAGCTGGTGAGGGGGAGGCAGGAGTTCGGTCCGTTTTTGATAAGAACGCACACCACCTTCCCGCACACACACACACACACACGCACACTCATAGAGCAACTAATTTACCTACGCCAGCAGTTTTTGGCACACACACGCACAGCATGGACACAGGACGCAGGACACGGGACACACATATGCAAATTCGCGATGCTTTTTCGGGGGTTGGTCCACGTGTGTGCGTGGGGGGCCTTCATCATTTTCCTGCCCCCTGTCCCCCTGCCTGCCTGCTTCCTTCACCACCCACCTTACCCCCGCAGCAATGTCGTTAGCCCGCCTTTGGCCATTGTTGGACTTATGTTTCCCTTTCACTTTCACTTTCACTTTCACTTGAAGCGACAGCAGCCACCTCCTCCTCCTCCTCCTTCTCCACGCTGGCCATGTCCATTACCCGGAAAAGGGGGTAGAATATATATATATATAGCATATATATAAAGATATGTATGTGTGTGCATGAACATATATTTTAATCTTTAATTTATGGCTTATTCAAAACTAATGACACCGAAAGCAGCCAGCCAAAGGAGTTAAGTCGCAGCAATGGCAGGGCAAGTTTCCCTTCTCTCACTCCCTTTCCTCCTTCTGCCTATTCCGCTTTCTCCTTCTCTTGCTCTTTCGCTGACCATCATCCTTGATGAATGGCAGCTCTTTCAGACAGGTCAAGCCATTGGCCAAGCCCACTCCTTGGCCTGAACTTTGGCCATTTGACACCTCAATCGGAATCGAATCGAATATGTTGGTGCGTACAGCTTGCTTCGAATAATTTCTTTATATTTTTAATTATAATCGTTTTAATTTAATTTTAAACTTAAATTTATTTATATTTTTAACCAGGAAATACATTAAGCAACTTTTTTGAGGCCTTTTTTATCTAGGTTCTTAAGGGAAACCTAGTAAACCGCTTATTTGTTTGAAGAATCTAGGCAACAAATATTTTTTATTAGGTTTTAGGAGAAGTTTTAAGGGGGTTTTTATCCCTTTAGGTAACTATTATTATTATTATTTTTATTGTAATAATAAATACCATTTTTATTACAATTTTTAAAGCCAGAGCAACTAAGGCCTTCGGGCTAACTACATATAGCATCTACATATATAATATGTGAATATTGTCCCTTGATATGATATGAAAAATAAAGTTAAATGTTTAATAAGAAATCGAAAGCTACCAAATAAAATAGATAAATATAGATATATGCCATATATCAAAAGATAATCGATAACTACATGGTAAAAGGGGTACATTTTAAACTTTTTCGATTTACATACTACAAATAATATCGGGTAAAATGTATTGCATTTTGTATTCATTTCAAATCTCTTGATAATAAATAAAACCCTTAGATGTGGATTTAACATTAGTTTCCTAAGGTTTAAAATTAATGTTCTATCCTAAATACTATAAATAATATTAAAAATATAAATATATATTAAATAATTAAAACAACCAAAATAATTATCTAACATTTATTATTCATAAATTTTGGATAAACTTTTTCAAAACATTGACACCAAACCTTAACCAAAATCCAAATAATTAACGAATTTTATAAAAACTTTCAGAAAAGACTTTTAAAAACCTTTAAAATTTCCCTAAATACAACTACTACTAGATTTTGTATAAATCCTGGTTTAATTTTTAGGCCCAAAGTCCTTCCCCGTTCTGTCCGATTCGCATTTTCGATTTCGCAATTTTCCATTTGCTCGTTTGACCGCCTCACTCCGCCCGGAGTCCACCGCTCACTCCCGGATTCCCGGATTCCTGGATTCCCGGAGATGTTTGCAACACAACAGGCAACCCTTGTAGCCATGTGTGTACGGGTGTGTGTAGGTGGTTGTGTGTGTGTGTGTGTGTAAGACTGAAATTGTTTGCCATTTGTAAGCGCTGTGTGTTCCTAGGCCTTGGCTGCTGTTGTTTTAAAATTAAAATGAATGCCCGCAAGCAATAACTACGACAAGACCAGCCGCCCAACCGCCCGCTCAACCCACTCGCACTCAACCCCTAACTTAAAAAACCACCTCCCACCCACAGCACCACCCACCGCCCAGTGGGCGCCTGCTGCTGCTGCTGTCCAAGACAAGCCAACATCATTATGCGTAGCTGTGTGTCCATGTCCCCCCACTGCTGCCCACCCCCCTCCAACACACACACACACACACACTCGCTCTGTGTGTGCGAAATAATCTCGTAAATTACGCAAAAAAGGAAACACGACAGCAGGCAGGACGAAGGACGAAGCTGGCCGAAGGAGCAGAGCCAGCAGCTTCGGCTCCAGGAGCTCTACGGCTGCGGCCGGTGGTTGGCTCTGGCTCTGGATGCCAGACGACGGAAGCGACGAAGCACCACGTGCACTTGGACACACACACACTCGCATATGGGTGCCATGGTCCAGCTTAGTTTCGTCCTTGTATCCTTGTGTATCGCTGTAAGCCAAGGAAACTAGCGCAAGCCACCACCAAGCGGAAAGCGGGGCAAATCAAGGAGTTTAAAATACAATATTTACATATTTTAAAAACTATTTATGATTATTTTTCAATTTGTAAATTTATTAACTCATCTATTACTAACTCATCCATAAATCCATATTATAAAGTCTTAAATTTGTTTTATTTAAAGCTGCAGGCAATAACACAGCAGGATTTGGTATGATTGTTTCTTTATCGAAGAAATTAATACAGAAAAAAAATTGATAAAAACGATATTTTAATGTGGCAATATATGTATTTATAGTTTGCTATACAAAACTGTGCCTAGCTTTGATTTTAAAAGGTAAGCCAGTTAACCAGGTAAAACTATATATCAAAGTTTTCAAAGATTTCTATTTTGAATTGATGTATATGAGACATATTGATATATATAAGATAATCATGTATTAGCAAGTGAAACTATGCCTAAGAAAAGCCTAAATTTAATTTCAACATTATATACCGATATCGATATCGAGAATAGCGATTTTAAAGAGATAGTTTTCAATATTTAAACATTTTATATATAATTAATTAAAGGAAATTTGAGATATTTTATCCATATATCATATAAAACCCTTTTTCTTTACATAAACTCTCATTCCATAGTTTTCTTCGTTTTTTTTTTTAAATTGAATGCGATATTTTTCGATATTTATTAATTTTTCAGATTCTAGAAGCTATAGCAAAATCGATTGCTACTTCTCGAGCAGCCCTCGCACTCTGCATATATTTATATGTAAGCCGCGTCCTTACGCATATGTACACACACACACACAGAGAGAGAATGGAGAATTGTAAAATCCATTCGTGCTCCCATCGCCTGAATTTTCCCCATTTTCCCCTCCTTTAAACATTCATCCAGCCCCCTGGCCCCTCCGATGCTCGCCAGCCTTCGAGTGGCATGTCCATTCACAACACTTGCGACGCACAACGCACACTCACACTCTCACTCTCACACACTCACACTCACACCCACACGCAGACACACGCACACTTGGGGTCCACTTATGATGAGTTTACATTTTCGAAAACTGGGCAGCAGCAGCAACAACAACGACAACAAGGAACAGGACTCCACCCAGCCGCCCACCTCAATCGCTTATAGTGGAAACTGGAGCAGGGATGGGGCCAGAGGATGAAGGATGGAGGATGGAGGAAGGAGCGATGGCTGTCGGCTGTGGGCTGTCACACATTCAAAACAGTTCAGGAAGCAGTTGGCTCAAAGGAGGGAGAGAGTAGGAGGGAAGCCGCCCAGGAAGCCAAATGTGTTCGTCTATCGTGCAACTTTCAAGTCCAAAACCCAAAAGCCACCACTACCTCTCTTAGATATTGCACAGGAAACAAAATTGCAGCTTCAAAACAGGTAAACGATTAATATTTGATGCGATATTATTCATAATCGATCAATAATTGATGTGAAAGTCGATATATAAATTGGTTATTTACAATGCGATGTACGAGTGTGCGTTAACTTAATATTTCCGTTGATATATCGGACAAATATAAAGGAAGAAATAGAATAATAAATTATGAAATATATGTTTTTTTAATATTTATCGATCAAATCGATATTTTACCATTAAAAGCAAATTTTCTATATTTAAAAATTATATATATCTATGTTTACAATATTTTATATACATATATATGATTTCGACTATATATTTTTGAATAACATTTTAAAATAACTGAATTAAAAACATAATTCTAAAACTCCCAATTACTATTTATTTTTCTTCTCCTTGATAATTGTTCTACCCAATTAACATAGTTTTCTCTCTGTGTACCCACAATCCTAGTCATCACCCACCCACCTCCTGCCACGTCCGCCTCGACTGTCCGTTACGTATGCATATTTCGTGTATTGGACAAAAAGGGGGTGAGCATGGGGCTGGGGAGCGGAGTTGGCGCTGTCAGTCAGTCAGAAGGAATGGATGGGGTAGAAGGGCGGAAAGCAGCGAAGGATTCCTCCTGGGAAGGAGGAGGCAGGACACTGTACAAACGAGTTTGGGGCAAGGACGTCGAGCCGAGATGCATGGCTGCCAGGAGTTGCCAGCGGAATGGTTAACAGGGGAGAGGGAGACAGCTAGATTTTACACTGACAGAAATAATAGAAATCTTTCAATAAATTCAAATCGAATTAAATTATTCAAACTTCATGTCTTAGGCACTATTGTGTATCGATGAATAATGCATAATATGTATTCATGTATAATTTATTAAAAAAATAGTATCGAAATAAATATCGAAAATATCGAAGAAGTAACAATTTATTTAAGAAATTAAATTGCTGACTATAAAATATTGAATTTAAATTCATTTGATTTCAGTTAAATTATAAATTCCAGACTCTTTGCTGGACGTTAGTGATCATTTTTCTCAGTGCAGTCTGGGAAGCGGGTGAGGCGACTATGGACTTTGGACTTTGGACTGTGGACATTGGACGCTGGCGATGCCGATGCCGATGCCGACTTTGAATGTCCATGGTAGACATTTTGCAATTTTGAAATACATGCGCACACACACACAGCACACAACACAATACACACACACACACATGCAGTGCAGGAGGGAGAGAAATGCTTTTAACAATTTCTAAGATTCAAATTTCGTAAATTATCCCTTTGTGAGTTGGGAGCGCGTGTGTGTGAGGCAGAGGCGGAGGCAGTTGATTGCGGACTTGGCCATTACGAAACTACGCTCGCCATAGGCCCGGCGGCATACGAGTGTGTTTAAGCCCTCCGGCAAGGTGGAGTTTTTGGCCAGAAATCCCCGGAACGGAATGAGTAGGGGAGGGGGAGGGGGATGGTGGAGTGGAGTGTGTGGTGTGGTGTAGGGTGGGGTGAGAGAGCCAAAATCCTCGCGGGCTTCGTAATTTCCGCCTCCCTTTCGGTTTGTTCGCTGATCAAAGTTCGCCTGGCCACACGTCGTATACGCAATTTTAAATGCAAACTCAGAAGGTTCCTAAGCTAAATTACTGGGAAAAACTAGTTTTAAAATATGAATAATTTTATTATAAAACCTATAGTTGACCTTAAAATCTGTTGAATAAATCGAATAATAAACTAAGAGAAATTCTTTTTTTCGCTAGTAAATAGTTTTAAAAAACAATTATAAATAAGGAAACGATTTACATTCTTAACAGTTATTTACTAATGATATATTAATATATGTATATAATATATATATGCTATATTTCACTGGTAACAATTGGTCAAAACAATTACAAAACCATCTTATCAGTATTTTATAATAATTAATTTCTCGCTTTAGAAAACAGCTTCATATTACACCTAACTTTCTGGATAATTTCCAAGTTTTAAACTAATTCAATATGAAAGTTACTGATTAAGAATAAGGTCTCTTAATGAAAACTACTGTTCATTTCCACCTTCTCCTTGGCTTTGGAACACTCTTAGATGTGTTTTGATAGAAAATTGGGTCCTAATTAAAGGAAGATATATTTTACGCAATAAAAAATACAAAAATAGAATTTTAAGAATGTGAAATATCAAATATTTTACTAAAATATTTGGTATTAAATTTTAAATATAAATTTTAGAAGATTTTTTGTAAAAACAAATACTTTTATGTATTTTTAAGCATGTTTTTCTGATCAGTTTTTGCTGATCTAAGCCTCCGAGGGAAGGCAGATTATCCTTAGGTTAATATAGAGAGTGGTTTCCATCTCTCTATAGAGAGTTCCAGGACCCTGCCTTCCTTATTCAAAGTATCTCGATTCGATTTATGCATGTGTGTGTGCTCAGTTGAAATTGTATTTGTTGTCCTCTCTGGGTTTACATTCGAAATTAATTTATTTGGGCTCGCAAACTCGCACACACAGAAATACACTCACAGACACACTCGCTGCCAGGGATTTTGCAAGTGAAAGTGTCGGCCGTTCGGTCCGCGACTCCAGCCCCTAATGTGTCGCCCTCCCCCTCCAACCTTAGGCCACAAATGCACAGAAAAAAATGTAGAAATAAAAGAAAAATGGGTAAAGAAAAGTCGATAACAATATCGTTCTTAATATTATATCGAAAACATCGTAATAAATATTAAACTTGAATATCGAAAAATATGGTATTTAACATTAAAATTTTTATATAATCGAAAAATACACGAAAATATAAATAAAAATATAGTAATATATATGTAGGTATATAAATATAAATATAATAACGATTCATTCACATTTATTGCCACGTTTCATGATCGTTCAACGAAATATTAAAAGTCTATAATAATAATTATGGATATATCGACATTTGATCTTTTGATCTGGTTTTTCTTTTTTAGTACAAAAAATATAATATCAAATTAATATTTAAAGGGCATATACATATATAACGAGGCTTTATATTAATAACTGATTAAAAAATAATTCTAAAAAATATAATTTAAAACTCAATACCTCAAATACATTTAATATTTATTTTAAAGTGTGCATAAACCCTATTATCCCCTCCTGCACTTTGGATTGCCCCCAGTGTCCGCGCATTTTGGTTGGCTGCCATATGAACTTGACGCCTGCCAATCCCCTCTCCACCTCCCCAGCTCGCCACCTCGCCACCTTTCCCATTTCCCCCTACCAATCGCCGTGTTAAGTGTGTGTGCGTGTGTAGTTGCCATGCGGTTAAAAAGGTATCTCAAAGATACTAAATACTTTATGCATGAATGTGCCAAATAGATTTACGAGAAGAAGCAGCAGCAGCAGCATCCTGCGAGTGCGTGAGTGTGCGTTAGGCAAGTGGATGTGCGAGTGTGTGTGTGTGTGAGCTGGTGGTGGATTGCCCATGCGTCGATATTAAATTTAAATTGGCGCTCGGATATTTTAGAGTCAGCCCAAATGAACGAGGCTGAGGGGGGTAGATGGGGGAGGAGTGGGGATAATGGGTGGTGGGTGGTCGGTCATGTGGGCGAACGGAGAACGGCGACGACGGACACGACGGCTTGCAATTAAGCCCAGCATCCATGTGTGTGTGTGTATGTAAAGCACAGTCATCCTCAAAAGCTTAGGTACTAAATAAAATATTATAAATTTAGTCAGAAGAAAAAGAAAATTGAACAAATCTAAAAAATAAAAAATGTAATACAAATTCGATGAAAAAATGCTGGTAATTTTTATTTTTACGTTAAAAAGGGTTTACAGTCAGAAAAATTTTAAAAAATAACAACAATAAAAATAAAACAAACAAAAATTGATTTGTCGATTTGAAAGTTATACACAATATAAAATAAATGAATTCTTCGATTTTAACCGCGACTGTGTCTTGATAAAATTTACATGGACACGGTTAGTTGCCTGGGAGTGTGGGTGCTCGTTGGCGTATGTGTGTGCTTGCCTTTATGTGAAAGCCTTAAATATTAATAACAGTTACAATTTTTAATGATTAAAACTTGGCGCATGTGTATGCCTGCTTCTGTCTGTCGAACACAAAAGTACAGTTGAACACAACAAACGGCAGTCAAGCTGCCCTGTCTGCCTTGACCCCCTTCCTTTCGTCCTTGCCACCCCTTTAGCAACGGATTTGGACTGGTTATCCTTACACTTTTACCTCCCCCGCGCACAACAGAGTCAACTGCCCACCAATGTCCTCTGTTTTTACCCAATTTCCGGTGTCAATTTGCTCTGTCAGTCACGCGTCCTGAATTGCGAGTTGCGAACAATCGAAATTCTAATCGTAATCAGTTATCGTCTTCGGCTGTTGAATATTGCAAGTATTTTTATTTCAATCGATGGGGGGCAACGATATTGCAAAGAACATGTTGCAAGGGAAATGTTGCTGGAATGCTAGGTTCCAGTGGGTACAAAATATAACAAAAAAATTGCACATTTGCAAATCTCCTTTTTAATAATACAAATTATTTACATTTTTTAGGATATCCAAATTCTCTCGGTGCATAAAAATGCAATTGGTTGAAGGTCAAACTAATGAATCCGGAATTAGTAACGAAAAAATCAACAGATCGTCGCATGATTGCATTGCAACTTGTTGCTGGCGTGACGTCGACGAGCCAAGCACGTTTCGCCTCCGCCCCAATTTTTTTTTGCAAATGAAAAAGGAAAACAGGAAGGGCAAAGCGCAGAGCGCAGAGAAAAGAGCAAAGGAGCAACAAAGAAAAAGGGAAGCCAACAAAGAAGCAGAAAGCAAGGAGGCGAGGAGGACACGGAAATGCCATCGATATTAGGGCAGAAATTAGGGCACAAAGGAGACGAGGGGAGAATGGGAGCGCAACGCGATTGCAACGCTGGCCATGTGTTGCCCGTGTTTTGCAACGTGTTGCACATGCCGGCGACGTCGAAGAAGTTGCAAAAATGCCAACGGACGAGGTGGAAATAAAGACGCAGACAGGGATTAGCCAACCCGGCGGGAGATGTCAGAGATGGGAGATCGCCAACGACGACAGGGAGAGAGAGAGAGGCGGATAATGAAGAGAAAAGGAGGACGAAGGAGACTGTGCATAGCGGGCGGGCGGATGGCGCAGCGGGGAAGTGTCGCCAACAAATCAGCCATTCCAATGGAATCCCTTGCTTACCCGTAATATATTTTGGAATCCAGCAAAGGCAGAATTTCCAAGCTGAAAGCCTTAGCAGCGAATAAGTATTAAACAAAAAATATATGCTAAATGTTAATAATTATTACTATTAATAACTTATTTAGTATTATTATAATTAATTTATTAATGTGAAAATTAAACATTCGACAAGATAAATTGATTGCAGACTAACGGAGATAATGGATTATAATCTGAGTTGCATGCACAATAATAGTTCCAATTTCCTTTTTAATGGGGTGTTTTTCATTGTGTTTGTAATCCTGCCAATTTAATGGGAATTATTTGGCGGCCGCAGGATTATGGAAGTCTCCTAGGGTATTTGGATTTTTATTTTATTTATTATTTCTTTTAATTTTGAAGCTTCGATCGCTGCTGCGTTTTTCCTGTGGTTTTTCCACCCTCTTTTCTGCATCTTTCTCAGCCGGCGTCTGTTGCTACTGCGCTGCTCATTTTGCTGCTCGTGTTTCATTGCCATTTTGTTGCACTTCTTGGCGGGCAAATGCTATTGTGTGCGTGCGTGTGTGAGTGCTGCATTGTTTGCATTTCAAATTGAATTCCTTTACGTGTTGCTCTCACTCACTCTCCCCTTCTCTCTTTCTACCTCCTTGCTTGCGTGTGTTGGCATTTTTGGTGTTGGTGCGTTGTGCATCTGCTGTTATTTTCCCCTCTTTGTTGTTTTCTCATAGCCGCTGTTGTTGTTGTTGCTGCGCTGCTGTTTCTGAATTTTTGTTTTTCTCTTTTTTTTTGTTTCTGTTGGCTAGCATGCATTTTTCAATTATGATCGAGCAGTATTTGTCGCTCGTTTTGTTATTTTGGTTTGGCTTAGTTCCCTTTTGTGTTTTTCTATCGTCATTCATGTGCATGTATGCGTATGCGTGTACTTAATTTTTTGTGTGATATTTTTCTCGCTTTTCACCCTGTTTTTTTTTTGTTCGAGAGGTTTGAAAATAATAATAATTTTAGCCCCCCGGCATGTTGGCATTTCTTCTTTATTTCTAGGGCTTTCATCTATCTCTATCCTCTATCTCCTCTTTCACCGCTCTATCTATCCTCCCTATTCCGCCTCTCCCAGCGCGTAATTGAAATCGTAACTGGCAAATCTTTGGAAATATGCAAATTACCCCCAAAGCCCGTAAGAAGAAGAGACGAATGAGGTGGCGAAGATGGAGGCGGTAAAGGAGCAAGAAGAAGCACGAGTGTTGAGCAAACAATTGGTGAATGAGAGGAGAAATCGGAATATTCTCTTCATTTACCGGTTGGTTGCTTGAGTATGCAAATTTCTCAAGGTGTGAGCTGTTCCCTGTGGCCCTACTACTAGGATTCTGTAAATTATTTTATAGAATTTATTAATAAAAAAAATTAATTGCAACTCAATAAATCATTCAAGGAACAATCAAACTGCAAGGGCTTTTCTAGTTTTGGTTCCCAAAATATCTAGACTTTTTTATGATATTGGTCAAACGAAAACAAACGATGACGAAGAACTAACAAACCCGGCCACAACAATCTCTACACTAATAATATTAATGAGAAAATGAGAGAAGGAGAAGAGCAATTCTTGCTGTGTAATTCACAATTGTCGTCGTGTGAAGAGCAAACACAAATACATGATCGGAAAGGCAAAGAAAATAACACCCACAAATCGAACACAAAAAGTCCCAGAAATATGTAATATGGAAAATTGATTCTTCAAAAATCTAAATCGTTTTTACAAATAATAATTATTTAAAATTATTTTTCGTTTTTAATATAGAAATAAGAAATAATGTAAGTAGAAAAAAACGTACCTCCGAAATAGCTAGAAACTGGTTTCTGGCGTTACTTCCATCGGGATTGAATGTCGAATTGAATTACCGGTAAACCGATCGTTTTCGGTTCTTCAGAAATATCGCGTTCTATCCGCATCCAAGATCCGAGATCCAAGATCAGCGATCAGCATATTCCCAAGGGGCCAGGGACAGTATGTGTGTGACGAATACACGCTGTTTGCTGTGGTGTTTGTACAACTCCTCCGACGCGGCACCAATGTCAATATCACACGCGACGAATAGGTTAGGATCGACCGACGAATATCCCGCACTTTACAATCCATTCACTTTCATTGTTCACCAATATTCATGGCTTTATAACGAAGAGCTCAGCATCCGCAAGAAGACCAACTGAAATGTAAATGAAATCTGATAAGGAAGTGCAAGTCTATTGCGTTGTTCGTTTTCTAGCAAGAGAGACTTACTAACACACGTACGCATATACCCTAAAACGGTGAATGCGCGCGGTGTGAAGACAACAATAAAGGCGAGCAAAGAGAGTAAACTTGAAGCCGGCAGAAAGAACAACAGCAGAGGCGACAACAACAGCAACAACAGCGGACAAGAAAGCGCAAAGAAACCACAACAAAAGGCGCAGCCGCCACCGCAGCTGGGCAGAGACAGAGGCAGAGGCCCTGAGGCAAAGTGACTCATCATAGGGAGGGAGGGGGAAGCCGAGGTGGAGTCGAACTTAAGCCGAGCTTGAGCCGGCGGCGCCAGCATTACATAAGCCGGAGTTGGAGAGTTGTTCTCTTCGCTCTCTGCTCATTTTACACACTCTCGCACTCTCGCTCTCTGTCTCTCTTTCTCTCGCGCGCAATTAAAAAGTAACGGCGCTGGAACTGACAGCTGTACGCGCTCAATTAAAAAGTCATTAACTGCCACATACACACACACACATTCTCACACACAGTTAGATAGAAAAAAGGACTGTGATTGACAACAACACGCAAGATCTCACCCTCCTCCTCCTCCCCTCACCTGGTCCTCTTCTCTCCGCCTCTCACCATATGCTTTCTTTGCACGCACCTTGCAGCGAGACAAAAGCAACAACTGCAACTGCAAGGGTGCAACTGTCACTGTCCTCCGTATCCTTTTCTTGCTTGCGCCTGTTACCTGTATGCGTCTGTCCTGTCCCTTCTGTCCTTCCTGTTGCGTGTCCTCAAATGCGCCATAAACACCCCCTAATCCCCTGACCCCCTAATCTTGGCCAAGCATCCTTGATCACTAGTGCCGGCCAAACGGTGCCCTGAAGCTGCATCCCTAATCATTATCCGTGAATTATAATGGTATTTTCTAATCCCAGTAATTTTATATAAAGCCGTTTTTAGCTTAGCTTGCTTCCAACTGTTTGTACAGGAATCAAGTATTTTTTCAACTTCTTTAGCCTTAAATAAATCTAAAATAAACGAAAATGAAATTGGCTATGCTTTTCTGTGTTGATGGGTGTGTCAATTAGGGCCAATAATTACATAATTGCTTCAGATCTGCTGGCCTACCTGCTTTTCAGTTCCAACTATAACGGCAATTGCAACTGCAACTGTTCCTTGACCATAAATGCGCCATAAACGGAACTAATCCCACTGTAGCCTGCCGGCTGCAACAGTTGCATCAGCTGTTGCATTAAAGCTCTTCCAATTCCTCCACTACATACATATAGTATATACATTCATACATACATATATAAAAGGATATTTGTGTATATCCTGTGGTTTTGTTCCTGCTCGCAACATATGCAGACGGTTTTTGGGGTCACAGTGGAGCTCAAACACATGAAAAACCTGTGATCACTGCTTATAGTCTTGCAGAAAATATCAAATTTGCTAATTCAATAGCTACTAATATAAAAATGTAAACATTAACTGCAACTATTTTCAATATAAATATTATGTTTTAAAAAAATGCTCTTACTTACGCTTCACATGGGCAGGTCCCACGGTATCTCTTGGACTTCCAGACCCCTTTTCTTGCCCGGCTGCCGCCTTCGCTGTCGCTGCCAACGTCGCCTGGCCGCGTCTCTTCGTTTTCTTTATTGTTTTATTGTCAGTTTAGGGATTTGACAATTTGCTTGCTGATTTTTTATGACAATCATGTATGTAAATTTCGGGCCATGCCGTCCCACTCGCACTCTCTCTTCCAGCCTCTTCGTGCGCTCTCTTCGCTCGCCACTACTCCGCCGCATTCACAACTCTTCCTCAAGGCCCCCATGCACACACACACACACACACTCGCTGCGGAGCCTTGTCGCATCTGTGTGTGTGATGTCTGTGGAGTCGCCAGCACTTAGAAAAAATAAGCAAAATAATAATATTGATAATATTAACAATAATATTAAATATTTTTTTAAATTTAAATAGCTTACAACATAAAAAAATTAAAAATTATCTTAAATAAATGATGTTTATTTTTAACTATAATTTATAATGCTATAATTATAAATGCTGTACAATACAAATTGACTTTTTTCCGAGTGTATGTTGGCGGAGAGAGTTGATTGTATTCGGGCTACATTAGCCCTCCTCGCACTTTTTGGCTCACGAGATTTTTAAATACTTTTGGGCCATATTCTCAGTTGGGCTCGAGTCCCAAAAAAAAAAAAATAAAATAAGAAAGAAAACAACAACAGTCTGAAGAGCCCAAAAGCAAACCCTTCCCGCTGCTATTTTTAGTTGGCTCTTCTCTGTGCTGTCGCAATAAAAGTGGGCTTTATTAATTTTTTAAGCGCTGACAACTTTTACGAGGCCTGAGGAGACGCCTGTAATCGCCGGACTCGGCTCCGCTTGCGTCCCCATCACCGAAACTAGGCTAGTAGTGCGAATAGCTGCGGTGACTCAGATCAGATCGACGAAAGCCTGACTAATTTGGTCCATTATAGAGGCCAATAGTAAGAGCATATGCCTAAAATAAAGTAAAACAAAAGCCAAAACTGCAACGCAGCTGTAATTAGCGATATCTGAAATACGGGGCTCTGAATTGGTACCGAGTTTTTAGTCACTGAATCCATTAGCTACTGTTTTAACAGATTTCACTAAAAGTTTTCATTAGCCCTTAAAATAGTTGTGAATGTTTACATGTGTTTGGTAAGTTTTTATTTTTTTAATTGTGATTACGGTCACGCCGAATTAAAATGCAAGAATATTCAGAGCATAGCCTAACTATATTTGAAATCCTAGCTTATCAAAGAGATTTTTAAGAGGAAAAAACTAAAAATGAAGAACTAATGGTGACTATTAAAATATTCTTAATAAAACAAAGTTTAATTCAAATACATAATTAATTTCTCTGTTTGCCTAGAAACGGAAGACATCCGGACCTGGCTAGTTCGACTTGGTTGCTAAAGCCAATTAAGAATAGTCAAAACCCTATTTTTAATTGCATTTATTAAATTAAATAAAATTAATTTAAAGTCTCAATAATAATACACTTTTGTGAAATGGTCTTGAATATTACAAAAAAAAAAAACATTTGAAATTATGTAATTTCTAAATAAAAACCCTAAAATGCTAAAATCCTTCATATAGAAAATAAATTTATTTAAATATTCAAATTATGAAATATTTAAAGCTGTCTACTGTTTATGTGTGTGCGTTCTACACGCATAAATAAATAATAAAAACACAAAATCAAAGGCAGGCGCAAACACAGTGCAAAGGCAGCGCCAAAGCAAAATCAAATGCAGTGGCGAGTGACAGAGATGGCGACAGCAGCGGCGGCGGCAGCGACGGCAGCGGTCGCACATAGAACATACAATACATATACATAGCACACACACGCACGCATGTGCGTCGACCAGGGCAGAGGCAGAGGCAGCGCAGCTCGTAGCGCTGCCGCCAGCTCTGCCATCGCAGCTGCCGGCAGAATGTGCTTCATGCACGTTGTTCGTCGGTCATTTGTATTTGAAACGCCGTAGCAGAAAGTAGCAGAAAGAAGAAAGAAGGACAAGAACGAGGAGCGGCTATTTTGGCTTTTAGCGCCCTTTTTTATTTCATTTTCCCACTCACAAAAACGGCAAAGCAAACATTTGGCAAAAACTTTTCGGCAAACAAATCGTTTAACAAAAACCAACAAAAATTATTAAAAAAACAACTAACTATTTCGGACCGAGCGAAGAAAAGCAAAGTTTTAAAAGTTTAAAATCATTTGTGTCATTTGTGTTCGTAAACAATTTTTTTCTGTTCGATCCCCGGATGAAAAATATGTAAAAAAAAGCATTGAAAGAGAGGCGGAATCACAGTGATCTTGGCAAAGCGCGACCGAGAGAAAGAGAGAGAGGGAGAGAGTCGCCATCGCCAGTTCTCGCTTCCCTCGCATATTCGCAAACAAAATTCAAAATTCAAAATTGCAGAGCCGCATTTTGATTTTGGTTTCCTTCAGTTTGTCTTATTTTTTGTTGAAAGAGAAAAAGAAGAAGAAGGAGGAGTGGACAGACAGAGAGAGTGTGAGAAGCAGTCGGCAAAAGGAGGCGCGAAAAGATCGACGGCAGTCTAGCGGAGGAGTGCCGAAAGCGAAGGCGCAGATAAGTAAGCAAAAACGAGAACGAGAACTCACCGAGGATCTTTGTATATTTTTTTCAAGTGTACATGTGTTCAAGTGAGAGCATTGACAATTTATTGACAAAAGGTTAACTTTAACTTTACTTTGTAATTCAAACGATCTGGAAAACAAAAAGAAAAAATTAAACCAAAAAGTGTGAAATGCTAATAAAAGAAACAAAGTGAAGAGGACATCAAGAACCGTTAGATCGTCTCTGACTCTCAGCCTGTGTGTTTGTGTACGTGTGCGTGTGCTTCTTTTTCTTACAAAATCTACCAACAAATTCCCCAAACTAATAAAGAAAATATCACAAATTTCGCTTATTTGCAGTACAAATACAAATACCAACTAAAAAAAAAAAAATAAATACCAACTAAAATAATTAAAACGAGAAACTAAAAACAACAGAATAATAATACAAAAAAAAACAACGATCGGCGCTCCACAAGAGAGCCAACGAACTCGGAGAGAGAACGAGAGATTGGAGGAGGAGGATGCGCCGCTAATTTCGCAGAGAGAGCACGACATGAGCAGCGGCACCGGCGGCGGAAGTAGCGGAAGCAGCAACCACGCGAGAGCGGTCCATGGCGAGCATCAAGACTGAGATGCCGCCACTGCACGCGGCAGAGGCGCTCGCCGCCAGCAGTGCCACCGACAGCGGCGGGGGAACGGGAGCGGGTGGGGGCGGGGCAGCAGGAGGAGTCCCGGCGGCTGGCGGCGGAGGCAGTGCACCCGCCACGCCAAATGCCACGATCAGTGCCGCAGCCGATTCAAGTGATAACCAGCCAGGCACGCCGCAGCCCCCGCAACAGCAGCAGCAGCAGCAGCAGCAGCAGCAGTCGCAGCAACAGCAGCAAGCACAGGCACAACAGCAATCCCAGGGCATGGATCCCCAGCAGCAGCAGCAGCAGCAGCAGGTAACGGGCATCACCCATCAGCCCTATGCCACCCACAACATGTACTCCGCCTCCAGCGGACAGCAGCAGGCCCAGCAACAGCAGCAGCAGCAGCTGTACGGCGGACTCTACGGCGCCGACATGCAGCAGCAGCAGCAGCAACAGCAGCAGCAAGGCTACGCCAGCAGCTACATCAACAGCTACGAGCAGTTCTACCAGCAGCAGCAGCAGCAGGGCACGGACTACGCCTTCGGCTTGGACTACGGCAAGAGCGCCGGACTGCGCTATCATCCGTACCTGCAGACGCCCACATCGGGACTCGGCGGCATGCCGGCGGCCAGTGTCGCCGCCCAGGAGGAGTCGGTGAGCGCACCGAGCGCCGTCAGCACCACCACGGCGGCCATGAGTCCCCGCGTGGTCAGCAGCAGCAGTCCCACCTCCACCTCGTCGCACCTGCAGCTGGGCAGCGCCAGTGGCCAGACACCGGGCTCACCGGGCGGCGCTGGCAACGGCGGCGGTGCCGGATGCAAGCTTCAGTGCAAGAAGTGCGGCATCCTCACCACCAACGAGTCGGAGCTGCAGGAGCATATCGCCAATGTGCACGGTGAGTCGCCATATGGGAGCAGTGGCTACGCCAGCTCGCCGTACATCAAGGAGGAGATGCCAACGCCACAGCCACCGGGCGTTGTGGGCGCCGCATCGGCCAATCCCGGAGAGCTGCTCGATTTGGACTCACAGAAGATGGTCTACCACCAGCAGCTGCTCCAGCAGCAGCAGCAACAGCAGCAGCAGCAGCACGAAGCAGTCGCCGGCCTGCCGCT
Organism: Drosophila burlai; assembly: GCA_008042655.1. Taxonomy (NCBI): domain Eukaryota; kingdom Metazoa; phylum Arthropoda; class Insecta; order Diptera; family Drosophilidae; genus Drosophila; species Drosophila burlai. The sequence goes on from VNJT01012295.1 coordinate 226,925, forward strand.
GGGCGCCCTGCCCGATCCGCTCCACTCGATGCAGTCCATGCAGCAGCGGGCGCTCCACAGCTGGGAGCAGCAGCCGCAGCAGACGGTGGCCTCGGTCGAGGGCCTGCCGCCCTACATGCAGCAGGGCCTGGGCGTGGGCCTGGGCGTCGGTCTCGGCGTGGGCGTGGGCGTAGACAAGTCACCATATTATTCGCCCAAGCAGTCGCCGTACCATCAGTCCGCCGGCGTCGGTGCCACGCTCATCAAGCAGGAGTACGGCGGCCATGGACTGATCAAGTCCGAGTATCCGGACTCGCAGCATTACGTGGACAAGTCGTTTGATCCGACGGCAGGCGGTGCCGGTGGCGCAGGTGCGGATCTGTGCGCCAGCGTGGCCACCAGTCCGGCGGAATTCCCCAGCACCACCACCGGTGGACCGGGGCAGGACGGTGTTGCGGGTGGTGCGGCGCCCGGCGGCGGATATCGCGGCTTTGAACCGCCCAGCTCCAGTTCCGTGCTGCCGGCCAACAGCCTGACGGCCAAGGCGGCCACCTGGAAGTCGAACGAGGCGCGCCGCCCCAAGACGTACAACTGCACGGCCTGCAACAAGTGGTTCACCAGCTCGGGCCACCTCAAGCGGCACTACAACACGACGCTGCACAAGAACGCGGTGAAGTCGAGCGGCCAGCCGGATCCGGCCACGCTGCCCATATCGGCGCACCATCATCCGTCGCGGGATCCGGTGACGAAGCCCAGTCGCAGGGGCACGGCCGCCGCAGCTGCTGCAGCCGCCGCTGCCGCGGCAGCCGCTGTCAATCAGGGGCAACAGGCACCGGCGCCACCGCCGTCAGTTAATGTGCCGCCACCGGAGCCGCCGAGAAGTCCGCCCGACTATGGAGGGGGAGGAGCGTTGGGCGTGGGAGCGTTGGGCGGCGCTGCCATGTCCCAGTACTCGGCCTCGCCCTCGCCCACCACGCAGCAGCAGCAGCAGCATCACCTCCATCACCACCACCACCATCAGCAGCAGCAGCAGCAGCAACAGCAGCAGCATGCCAATGGATATGCCAATGGCACCGCCAACGGCTATGGCTACATGCAGCAACAAGTGCAATCCACGACAAACGCTTCACCACAGCACGCTTCCAACAACCAGCAGCAGCAGCAGCAGCAGCAACTCCATCAGCAGCAACAGCAGCAGCAGCAGCACCACCACAACTCCGTTTTGAACGGTCACCCAAACGGGCTAGCAGGTCCCTCCGCCCCACACAACAACAACAACAACAACACCACCCAAATGCCGTCCTCCCAAATGAGGGGCCTGCTGAACGAAACAACAATCACACCGCCAATCCAAGCAACAACAACAACAACAACCCGAGCACCACAAACAACAACACCAACAACAGCAGCAGCAGTAGCAGCAACAGCAACCACAGCAACGGCGGCGGAGGCAACCACAGTAGCTATAAAGAGCGAACTAATGGAGGACAGCAACCACACAACCCACACCCATCACAGTCACAGCCAGGACAGCAGCAGCAGCTCAATGGCCACGGAGGAGGCGGAGGAGCTGCAGGAGGAGGAGGAGCAGGATCCGGCTCGGGCGGAAGATCACCTGCAGCGGCAGCAGCAGCAGCAGCAGGAGCAGCAATACCTGCTGGCGGCACGCCACTATCACAGCAGCACGCCCAACACGCTCAGCTGCAGCAGCAGCAGCAGCAACAGCAGCACCCACAGCAGCCACATCATCAATCCCAGCACGCCCAGCAGCAACAGCAGCAGCAGCAGCAGCAACTCGCCCCTTACTATCTACCAGCAGGAGCCGCCGGCAACGGATTTCTCGCGCACCACAACGCCGCCGCAGCCGCTGCCGCCTATGGTAATGCTGCCGCCTATGGGAATGGACTACAACATGCTGGCTTTGGATATGCCCACGCACATGCACACGCTCATGCCCAGCAGTATGCTGCAGTGCAGCAGCACCAGCACCACGCCGCTAGCTACTACCACCACCACCAGTATGCAGGACACTATGCCGCTGCCGCAGCAGCAGCTGGTGCACCACTACCACCAGGCGGTGCTCCACCCGCACCAGCATCAGTTGCAGCAGGCGGAGCAGCAGCAGCTTCAGCAGCGAGTGGAGGAGGAACCACATCAGCAGCGGGAGCTTCACCAACTGGATCATCATCATCAGCAGCAGCAGCAGCCGCAGCAGCCGCCGCAGCAGCAGCAGCAGGCGTTAATCCTGGCGGACAATTTGCCGCACAGCAGCAGTTCGCCGCACACCAGCAGCTCCCCGCCGCCCACCATGGGCATGCCCATGCCGCCGCTCACCACCACCACCACCACAGCGCCGCAGCTGCTGCCGCTGCCGCTGCAGCCGCCGCCGCCGCCGCACATCACCAGCACCATGCCCATGCCGCCCACCATGCACATGCCCATCATGCCGCCGCCGCCGCCATGCTACCAGCAGCTGCAGCCGCTGGACCCCACAATGAGCTATCACACTATTATTGGTAGTAGTGGCGCATCCGAGGCGCATCCCGGTGTCGGCGGTGGTGGCTATGCGGCGAATCAGATCACCACCAGCGACGGCCAGATCCTGCAGCTGATGCCGGCCTCGCTGTTCGCTCCGTATGCCCCGCTCTCGCCGTACTCGGTGGCCGCCCAGCGGTCGCCGCAGGAGGGTGACCTGCCGCCAGTGCATACGCTGACCACGGCGCTGCATGCCCATCAGCAGGGCGGGCAGCAGGAGGCACAGACGCCGGCGACGCTGACGGTGCTGTCCACGCCCTACTCGCCCACGGTGAGCAGCTCGCGAGCTACTCCTGCTTTGGAAATGGACATGGCCACGCTCATCCACCAGCAGCAGCAGCAGCATCAGCAGGAGTACGAGATGGAGCAGTATCAGCTGCAGCACCATCAGTTGGAACAGCTCCAACAGCAGCAGCAGCAGCAGCATCATCTAGACCAGCTCCAACAGCAGCAGCAACAGCAGCAGCAGCAACAACATCAGCAGCAGCACCACCACCACCAACAGATCCTGTCGGAACCCACTCAATCCCTGGGGCAAGCTCCCGCTAAGAAGCGACGCGGTGCCACACCTTCAGCCACGACGAAGCGACGTAGGAACAGCAGCGTCGGCTCCACATCCCCGCACTCGACCACCCTGCCATCGGGAAGGATCAAGTGCCTGGAGTGCGACAAGGAGTTCACCAAGAACTGCTACCTCACGCAGCACAACAAGAGCTTCCACTCCGGTGAGTACCCGTTCCGCTGCCAGAAGTGCGGCAAGCGTTTCCAGAGCGAGGATGTCTATACCACGCACCTGGGTCGCCATCGCACCCAGGACAAGCCGCACAAGTGCGAGCAGTGTCCCAAGCAGTTCCATCACAAGACCGATCTGCGGCGTCATGTCGAGGCGATACACACGGGCATCAAGCAGCACATGTGCGACATATGCGAGAAGGGTTTCTGCCGCAAGGATCACCTGCGCAAGCATCTCGAGACCCACAATCGTCCCCGGGTGGTGGGCAAGAAGTCAGCCGCTGCCGCAGCAGCAGCAGCAGCAGCAGCAGCCGCCGCCGCCGCTTCCGCCGGCACTGCTCAAGCAGCGGCAGCTACCGCTTCAGCAGGTTTGCCTGGCACCATTAAGGCGGCCTTTGCTCGCTCCCTGACGGTGACGGCTGTGCGGGGAGGGGTGACAATTCCACTGACCTCGGCAGCAGCGGTGCCTTCAACCACCGCCGGTGTTCCGCCGGTGAATCGCAGCAGTCTCAGCAGCACCGGCCTGAGTCTGAAGCGGCACATTGATGATGTGGCCGCCGACGATGATAGCCTGCTGGAGGAGGACGAAGAGGAGGAGGAGGAGGATGAGGAGGAGGAGATGGAGATGGATATGGAAATGGAGCTGGACGAGGAGGAGCGGGAGCTGGGCGACTATCACCCCATGATGGGGAAGAGCGAGGAGGACTACCAGTTGATAGAGAAGAGCATAGAGTTGTACTGAGTCCCCAAGCTGGGTTTTGAAATGCTCCGGGCTTTGGGGAAGGTAGAGAGTGCTCCGCCAGAGGCAACTGAGCGCAGCCCGAGGTGCAGGCAGCAGCTGCGGGTGGCGCTGCAGTTGAGTGTCCTTGGACACCAGTTAACCAGTTTTTAGACAGTTTCGCCAGCTTTTGATTTAGTTTGGACATTAAGAGAAAACACAATTTATTGCTGGCCAGGCAATGCTTTGCTGTTTTATTTATTTATTCAATTCGATTCGATTCGATGCAAAGCCGCAGCATTTCAATAACTTGGACAGGCCACTCCTTAGTATGGTGCCAACCCCGATTCCGGATCCCCGATCCCCGATCCCTGCCAGAAACAGAACCATTCATTCCCTGTAATTAGAGTTATATGTTTCTTTTTTTTTTTTTTGCCATACGGCGGAGATTGATTGAGAAAGACAGAAAGAATTCCTAATTGTTGTTAGCAGCAAATTATTTCATTTGATTTGCATGTTGAAAATTGTATTATTATTTGTATCTTGTACTTGTACTTAACTTAATTATTAATTAATTATTATTATGAATTAATTATTATTTGTAACGCTTAAATTAATTTGTAAACGTGTGAACCTCCAAGTATACCTCAGCAACAGCCAACAGCGACGGCCGCGTCTTCTATATATATATCCTAATATATATATCCTAAATATATATATGTGTAATTCCATTATAGAATGTAGCCTTATTTTTAAAAGCAACTGATTTTTTTTTTGTCGTATTTTTAATTGAAAACATGTTTATGTTATTATTTTACGAGGAACAACAACCACAAAAACAAATGCCATATATACGATATGTAAGCTTCAAAAAGCAGCAACTAAATGCCAATTGATATATATATGTATATATTATATACACACCCTCATATATATATATATATATATATATATCCGTATAGCCTTAACAATGCCAAATTGTCAAGAACAAGCAGGAAAGCCAGCAAACCACAAACAAAAATGCAAAATCAGGGATATTATTATTATAACTAAGCTATAGTTACCACATATCTGGCGTATTGTAATACCTAAATATATATAAATATATATTTATTAACATTAGTTGCCCATTTATTTATATGTTCCACCAATAAAACCACTTGTAATTATTTAACAAACCACAAACACAAAAAAACAAATTTTCAGTTTATCTACACAACACACACACACATCCTGCTCAACTTTTAGACATCTCGTTTTTGTAATTATACAATATTTTTTTTTATTATTATTATTATTATTATTATTATTATTATTTGTAATTGTTAACCCATTCGAGACAACGCTTTCACATTTTTTGGCACGCCTTCTAAGTATTTTTTTTAAATGACAAATATAAACGAAAAACAAAAAAATTATATAAAAAAAAATTGAAAATTATGCCAAGTTGTTTTTATTTTGTATTCATATTATTATTATTATTATTATGATTTTTTATTTGGTTTTCAGCAGTGGAGTTTGAAGAGAACTCATAGATGGAATTTCTCCACAGGTTTTTCTGGCCAGATTTTGGCACATTGCTTCATCTACCTCCTTGCTTGGTTTTGCTCCTTCTTCCTTTCTTTTGCTCCTTCTTCCTTCCTTTTCCTCCTTGCCCCTATATAATGGTTTTATGGACATGTTCTTCCCTTCTTTTTCCTTGGCAACCCCATCATAAACTTTTAAATAAATGTTTCTCGTTCATGTTTGTACAAGTATGTAGTTTCTGCTTTTTCAGTTTTTTTCTCTTTCGTTTTTCTTAATTATTTTTGTAGAAATTCATTGTTGTTTCTGTTGTTGTTCCTGGCTAGTTCCAAAGAAATTACGTGCGTGTCTTTAATACCTCTTTTTCTCTGCCTCTGCCTCTACCTCATCCTCTCTTTCTCCCCTTGCCTCCGAATCTCAGTCTGAATCCGAATCCAAATCGAAATCCGAATCCGAATCCAGAGCTCAGCTCGAGATAGAGATTTTTCGTTCTGTTTGAGGCTTGATTTTCGCGAAGAAAGAAGCGAAGCAGAAGCACAAGCAGAGAATGGAAGACGGACCAAGACATGTGTAGATACAAAGATACAACATACATATAAAAACAACAACAAAAAGAAAACACAGAAGAAGTAAAGAACCAAAAAAAAAAACAACAAGAAGATAGCTCCGGGAACGTGTGTATGTTTCGGGCAAGCCGGTTCCCCTGATCCCAGGATTCGACACAAAGGACTCGGCAGATCCTTGAAGCCGGCACACACGCACACACATGTTGCTGCATGCCGCAATGCCAGAAAAAACGACAAAGGGGGTGGCTGCAAATAGACGCGGCTAGCAACAGCTCTCTAGCGAAGCCCTGTATCTCACGGATGCCTTTGTATCTCACTCGCTTGCGAAAGTTTGCACAAATAGATTGCCGGAGGGTCGGAACTTTGAGAAGAAATGATTTTAAATAGATAAATAATGTTAGAAAATGATTTCAAAGAGAAAGAATAAGCTATATATTTTTATATTTAAATGAAAATAAGGTTTTCAATTTTTTCATTAGGCTACAAATATTTTATTTCTCTTGAAATTTGCTGAAATATTTTTATATAAGCCAAGGAAAAGGTCCTTATACTTTTGAAATACAAATACCTAGGGTAAGCTCATATCTTTGATAACTTTATGCTTCAAAATAGGGTAAAAATAAGATGAGATTTCCAAGGAGGTTTTGGTTTTTAGTGTACAATTTATCAGATAAATTGAATAACGTGTTGAAATTTCTCCAGCTTGATCTTAAAGATCTATTACATCTAGGGGCCATAATTAATAAGCCACCATCTGGGCTATGTTGAGCTCTGGCGAAACGCACTGTTCGGCGTATCTGAAAGATACTATACTCGTACACAAGCCATGGCGCTGCGCTTGCGCGACACTCTGCGGAGCGGCGTTGTGGCTATGTCATCATAACGCTGCTTCTCCTGCCTCTCCTCCTTTGGGCTTCGTGCGGCGGCATTCGCATGTGTATCTGCATCTGTATCTGTATCCGTGGCCGCCGTATCTGTGTATCTTCTACTTCTTGGTTTTGTTTGTTGAACATAAAAACTGGTTTCCTGTACATATGCTCATCCAGCAACAAACCATCTGTAATTTTAATTTTTCGGCAAGATGTTGCGCGCGTTCTCCCTCTCTCTCGCACACACCCTTCGCTCGCTCCCCCCTCTACCGCTTCTATGGCTTGGCTCTCTTTCTGCGTTGTCGTTGTTTTCGTTTTCTTCTGTGTGTGTGTGTGTTTTTTTTTCGGCAGAGATTTTGATCGGTTGTGTGTCCAGGTAGAAATTGTCTACCTCAGAGGTGCGAGTGTGTGTGCGTGTGTGTATCTTGTAGATACTCGAAGCCTGTAGAGCCAAGAAGCAGAGAAGACAGTAGGTCGTAGCGGCATCTCGCTCGCACACGGTTACTGTAATCCTTGAAGCGTATGCCCCTCTCTCTCTCTCTCTTTCTCTTTCTTGCTGGTTTCTCTTGATTCTCCTTCATTTCCTTTTTCTCGCTTGTTTCTCCTTCTATATACCGCGTTAGCACTTACCATGATTCATAGCTATAACACACACACACACAGAAAGAGAAAGGGAAAGAGAGAGGGAGTTACGGAAACGTAGAGAAGGAAGGCAAAAAGGAAGATTCCTGGCCAAGAAATCCAAGAAATAATATAGAATATAGAACGAAGAATGAACAATAGCTTCGCCTTGACAGGCTTTTGTGTCTTTGTGTGTGTGTTTTTTCTTTTAAGAGCAGCAAAAATAGAAAAAATCTTTAATGCACACAAAAAAATATATAATATATATATTTGTAGAATTAATCCATAAATTAGTTAAACGTTAACTGTTTTCATGGTTAAATTACAAAGAAATCCCAAAATGTGGCCTAAATTCATGACTACTAAAAAAATGCTAAAAGGATTTTTCTGGTAATACAATTTTTTTAATAAGATAAGCACACTCTTTTAAAAACAAAAATAAATAAATTAAATGTATTTGTGGAATTAACCCATAAATTCAAGAAAAAAGATAAATATTTTCTTAGTACAATTTTAAAGAAGTCACAGAATCTCATTTTATAGAAAATGTTTGAAATTTTAAACTCTATTTTTTTTATAAGAAACTATGCAAGCACTTTCTTGTTTTTACTATTTTTGCTGTTAAAATTAGTGTTTGCTTAGGTTAATTTCAGCAAATGGTTTTCTTTGTGTGTTTCCATTGCCATTCTCTGTGTTTTTTTGTGCTAAAATATGATCGATGTGCAAATCTGGCATTCTTCCCATGCTCCTACTCATTCTCCTCCTTCTTCTTCTTGATCTTTGCAACCTCTTCCTCATCCTCCTCCTCCTCTTTCGCTTCACAAACATGTGTGATCTGCTTACTACTTCCTTCGCCTTCTTTCCTTTGCGCTGTTTGTCTTTTGCTTTTTCTTCAAAGATTCATCGGCGGGTTTCCTTGAGCATAACTGTTCTTTTGTATTTGTTGTTCTCAGGATGCTACCATCTCCCTGGGATTCCAGAATTTCTGAACCAAATTCGAAATTCTACAATTTACTGTTGATTTTTAAATATCTTTGTGAATATCTGATTACAGAGTTTGACCTTAAAATGAAATTACTTTCCACTAAAGCATTTTATTAATCAAAGAAACAGTGAAATTATTAAAAATTTGCTGATGGTATATAGAGAAATGTACAAAACTATATATAGAGAGAAAATTAACAAATATTCCTCTTGTTTTAAATTCTTTCCTTTGGTTCCAAGATATACTTTTAGAAGAGATGTCTCGATTTTTCCATTGGAAAATCAGATAATTAGTATTTTTCGAATTTTCTGAAAGAAATCTATTTCCTACCATGGAAATGTAGCTCCTAAAGTCCGGTATTTTGTTAGAAAAAATGCTTACGGGAGGCTAAGCTACCAGTCTTTGTAAAATTAACTTCAAATTAGCAGATACGAAATTATTTAATGCACAAAATTTTCTGTGGAAAGCCAAAAATGGTAACAAATATGTTTAATTTTGATTATTTGTGGCCCTTATCAATGACCAAGACATGGCTGAAAAAGGTTAAATTAGCGCAGTGTCAGTGAGGGAGGGGAGGGAGTGACATCTAACACAAAAACTCAATCAAATTAGGCCGCGGCGCGAAGGAAATTATCCTTATCCAACCTTCCTCCCCCTAAATTTGTACTCTTTCCTCGGCTGAAACTGTAAAATTTTCCCTGGTTTTACATCGATTTCTTTTTTTTTCCTTTTCAGTTTTTGACTTTCCTTTTTGGATTGGGAAATTTCTTTCCCATTACTTTCCCAGCCTGGTGCTCTTCTTCTTTTTTAATTACCAAACATTTGACAGCATCCTGAGATGCTTATTGTGTTCTCCACACACATGTATGGGTCTATATATCTGCTTTTATATATTTATATATGTATGTATGGCTCACACAAAGACCTCTTGGGCTGTTGTTAACCTTTTTTTTTTGTGCTGTGGGCCTAGAAGAAGATGAAACCCACCCCTGAGCCGAGTTCTCCGGCGTTCCTCTGGAGTTATATGGCGTTAGATATTTGATTTCCAAAATTCAATGCCAAACGGCAACAACAACAGCCTCAGCCTCAGCCTCAGCAGCAAGATGACAGGATAGCATGGCGGTCGCCTCGTCATCATCGTGATCATGATGAACATAATTATCTTTGTCATTATCCTCATCATCATCATCATCATCGTCGTCGTCGTCTTAGTCTGGAGCATCTGCCGTCTCTGGCCAAGATTCTGTCCGACAGTACGGAGCCGAAATTACGCTTGGAAAATGGCCAGAAAGATCCAGATAGACAGATACAAAGACACAGATACAAGTCATTCACAAGATGCGGAATGGGGCATAGAAATACTATATAGAGAATATATACTCGTCTCTGAATTGATTTACAATTTTGTATTAATTTTAATTAATTCAAACGAATTCCATAACAATGTTTTGCTTAAAGTTATAGAATTAATTAATTTTTCTCACAAATTAATTAAATAAGTAAAGTGTTTTTTCTTATTCATCTTAATAATTTATTATTAACAATTTATTTCAATTCGGAGAGAGTTTTCCTTAAAAGTTGATTACATTCCAAACAAGATCTGCTAAGGAGTTTCGTTTTCTTTTACGAATTATCATATCTGCTTAAGAACTTTGCCTTTTTATAATATATTTCTGGAAAGGATATATCTTCTCATTCACTTGTCTGTGTTCCATTATTTCCTGTTCTCTTTGAACATCCTCTATATCTTTGCTCAATAGATTCTACAGATCTCTGTTTACTTTTTAATCTAGAAGTGTTTTTTAAACGGGATTTTGATTGGCTTCGAAATAATTATAAAATAACTGATTAACTGATGAATGAAATAATTTATCGCAGGGGTTTATGTTTTTAATTACTAAAAATGTGAAGAATTTATAGGTATTTATATATGTTTGAATTAAATTAAATTGTTTATTGCATTGCATATTATATATATTATTTGGATAATACTCCAGAAACCCCTAGGTTAATTTATAGTTGCTTTTAAGACTCATAAATATATCTATATATTTACTTATATTTATATAATTTTATGCATTCTTTATGAATTATAATTATATTTCTTGTTAATTCAACAATATCCTTCCCTAGTTCTGCTAGCGGTGCACCTGGGACCTCTCTGTGTTGCATATGTAAAACCTTCAATGCTTTAATCCTGCTGCTAGTCTCCACCCCCCCTCATTTGTACTATATATCTCCCCAGAGCGATCTCCTGCCTAACTGTTTATTTTCACAAAACAAAAGACTTAGGCAACGAACTTGGCCAACATTCAGCAATTCGAAAAGAGGATTCGCTTCTCCCCTCCCCTCCGCCTGGAGGTGTCCACTTTCGAGGCATTATAAAATGATATATATGCCAAGCTAGGGCGGAGGCCAATGGGCGTGGCAGGGGGGAAGGGGCGGCATGGCATGGCATGGCAAAAAAACGACAACAAAAAATCGAGGAGCGTCGTCAAATGGCGCACAGCTGCGTAAACACAGCAACACAGAAACTGGCCCGAAATTGTTGCTACATTTCGAAGCTTCGGCTTCACTTCATGTGTGAGCCTGAGTCTGCTGTGTCCTAATTCCAATTCAACAGAAATTTTTGTCTCACAATCAGTTAAAAACGAAAAAAAAAACGACAGAAAAAAGTCAAGTAAAACAAAATAAATCTTTTTTTTGAGACCCGGCAATGCGAAGCGAAGCGGCGAACGAGTTTCAACAAATACAAAATACAAAAAAAAAACTAAACTTTAGGCAAAACTTTGTTGCTTTTTTCCATAGTTGTTGCTGTCGGCGCTTTATCCGATTTTGTGTGTTATTCTCTGGTCTTTTCGTATATTTTTTATGACGAGTTTCCGCTAATTGCTGATGCGCTGCAGATTAACTGAAGCCCCGGCGAGAGATCCAGAGATCCATATCCCCCAGTTAAGATGGATGGATGGACGCAGGACGGAGCAAAGGAGGAGTTGAAGCGGAGGGGGAGACATGAACGTAACATGGAAAGCCGAACTGAAAATTAGAAAACTAGAAAACTAGATTCCCTTTAATTATAAAGAAAAGATATGTTTTCAGAGTCCAAGATGAAATTTATTCCACTACCGAATTTCACACGCCATAGATACTGTGCCCCAAGGAATTATACACATATAGTGTGTAGTGTAGTATATATGTATCTATGGAGGGTAACTTGCCCGCTCCAACTCACTTTCAACGTCTTTTGAATGATCTATTTTATGGCCTGCTTTAGTTTTCATCAATTAAATGCACTGCCAGAAATCTGTTAGCTGTTTAATTTCTGTAAATTAAGAATTATTCAATTTCAAAGGTTTTGAAAAAGTATTCGAAAAATAGTAGAATAATTAACTCATTATTTTTAAAAACTAAATAATGGGTATTGAATTGTAAGGAGATTTTTCATTTACATTTACATTTGATTTTATTTCCTTTTTTTGAACTTAAATTTAAATTCTATTAAAATTGAAAATAAATTTCATGAACTAATCTCAGTAAATATTCCAAAAATTCTCTGTAAATTTATTCCCTCTCTTAAATTTTTGCCCAGTGTATGATCTAAGTCTTAGCCCCACAAACACACTCCCATCAAAGTGTAAGAAGAGCCGAAATTAGAAGAAAAGAAAATTATAAAGGCGTTCTTTCCAACGCAGAGAAGAAGAGGGCAGAAGAATCGTACGAATTATAAGAATTACGCCGAAACGGACTCAGAGAGGGGAAGGAGCGACATCTTAGATATCAGATTATAGAGCGCTGGCCTTAGCCTAAGCTAATAATTCCACAAAACAGAGGGGGAGAGAAGGAGATGGAGAGAGGTAGAGCGAGATAGATAGATATAGAGAGGGAGGGAGAACGAGGGCTGTGCAAGCGAGATCGCTGTGGGATCGTGTGTGCATATAAGCATAATGAGTTATAATTGGATTAAAGATTTATTGGCTTTGATTTCGGTTTGATTTCTTTATACCAAAATTTCTTACAACGAAGCTGAAGGCGAAGGTATCCCCGTATACCCTGAAACTCTGAAACCTGAAAACAGCTGCAGTCCCAGTTCCAGATACAGATACTCTGGCTTCAGATACAGATACAAGCTACAGTAAATACCAGTTAGTGGGCGAAATATTTTACATTTTGTGTATTTAAAAATGATTTGTTAGACTGAACAATATTTTTTATGGTTATTATTAAAATATGGGTAATATAGAAGTTGGGAATATAGTTATTATGGTTCATAATAAATACCAATTTAGCAGTTATTCGAATATATTTAGAACATTTCTAATCTAGTGCGATTTTTACTGGGAAAACAATTAAACTAATGTTAAATATTTACAAAAATGCGGTTACAAATTAAAAAAAGGTTCTTAGTGCACAGAAGTATTCAACAAATTCTATATTTGTGTGTATAGTATACTTTTACATGCCCATTAAATTGTTTTGAAAACTCTAGGGCTGAATTTAGGCATTTTCCATTTAAACAAATACTAAATCTTCCTGCAACCCATTGTTTAGTTAATTAAATATTCAAATATTTGTTGTTTTAAAACACTCTCAAAATATATCGCAATCTTTAAACAATTTCTATGAAAAATCTAACTGAAAAGTGCAGAAAAGTATGCTAAAATATGTGTGTAATTTTTTATTGCATTATTTTACATGTCGAAGAAAATTGTTTTAAATGATATCTTTTCCCATTTAAATTATATACACTGTGCTTGCTACAGCTTTAGCTTCATATAGATACAGATACAAGTATATCTAACAGCTACAGATACAGCTAAACCCAACAGATACTCTGTGAATCCGTGAATCCGTGCTGCCGCCTTGTCATCATCTGTCGTCCGGCAACGACGTTGACTAATTAGCCAACGCAGCCGCTTACGGGTTAGCCTTTGCTCCTCCTCCCCCTGACATGGGCATTAATCTTGGAGGAGGAGGAGCAGCTACAGGCCACCCACACCCACTCGCACACTCGCACACTCTCACCCGCAACCACATCCACATTCACAGCCACTAACCGCCGCTTTCTCTCTCTTTCTACCTCTCTCTGTTCTTGCAGCATCCAGGCGGCAAACGAAATTCAATCCAACGGGTTATCCTGCCATGCGACGGCAGCAGGCCAATGTCCTCAAGCGGATCAAAATTTAGGTGAATTCAGAAACATTTCGGACACACCCCCCTACCCAAAGGACACAGGATCATCGAAGAGACCCGAAAACATAAACAAGAGAAGCTTGGATTTTCTATTCAAAAATCCCTTGATTGAATCCTCATACCAAGGGATTGATAAGTATTTTTAGCGTGTGCAATCGGCGTAAATGATTTAAATACAAATTTTTTTTAACGTTTTTGTTGCAACAAAAAAAGGACATACATACAAACAAGAAACTAACAACTTTCGGCCGTTCCCCAGAAATTATAATGAGAAAATTGTGTTAGTAATTGTATTATGAGCCCGAAACTTACATTTAAATATGAGAAAAAAAATACAAAAGGAAATATTAAGAAAAATATAATGAGAAATATGAAAAGTAAAAGCCAGCCAAACTCCAGGACACTCCAGGATAACCGCCACTCCAAGAAGCTGTACATAAGATACATGAATCCGATTTGGCAGTGCAACTAAACAAGTAGCCGCAGTTTATTGTCTACTATATATATCAACAATTGTGCATATCATTTATTGGGCAAACGGAAAACAAAAACAAAAAAACGGAAATGAAAAACAATAATTAAAATTAAATAGCAAAAAGGATACTAAAACAGAAGGGGAGGCAATACTTTTAGTTGAAATTGAAAACGAAAAACGAAAAAAGCATGTGGCAGCCGTCAGTGTTTTTTGGGAGTGTTTACTGTGTGCAATACGAAAAATATTTTTTTTAATGAATTATAACAAAGGATAGGGAGGAGGAGAAGATGTGGAAGAATATAAGGCAGAAGTTGAGTAAGCAGATGATCGAGAGGATCAGGATGAGCAGGAGGATTAACGTAGCTATAGCAAAGAACCACAAAGGATTACCTCGGCAGGAACAGCTCAGCAAGTAATAGAAATCTACCTCGTTAGCAATAAAAAGCAAATCAATAAAGACAAATTTTTAACAAAAAAATAGCAAGGAAAAGGAAAAAGTTTCTTCCGCAAAAAAAAAAAAAAAATGCAAACAAATGCCAAAATGCAACTCACAAAATACAAAGACGAAGCAAAGTGTCAACTAATTATACGTAAAACTAAAACAAATAACTTTAAATGTAATTGTTTATATGCTATATATATATATACACTCCCCCTATACATATTCTAGGCTTAATCGAGACCCTCCCTCTGGGCCGCCCCTCCCCCGCCCTGCCCCGAGTTGCGCGACCTTGTCATCAGTTTAAATTTGAATCTTTACAGTTTTTGGCCAGCTACCATGAATTTGTTGCTCACATGACAACTTACGCAACTTTGCCCAAATAAATAATAAATATATATCTATATATATATATATATCCACAGGGGGCGGCGGCCTTGGGTGGGTGCACTCAGACAGGGGCAGTAGTTGTTACCCCCGACCACGAAGAAACCCCAAAATCCCCCTCCAATTATCTCAACAACGAAAAAACCAATTGAGAATTACAAACGAAGCAAAGCGGAAGCGAAACAAGTGATGCCGATAGTCCTGCAGGCCGATGTCGATATCGATAACAATGCATCCTATTTGAGGGTGGTCACACTGGTCCGCTTTTAACAACGAATTTTTAACTTGAAACTTGCATAACTTGACTTAATTTATAGGAAAAAGAAACAAAAATTAGTAAAAACAAGCCAAAGCAGTGAAATCGATACATATTCAAATTCAAGCAGTAACATTTCGATTAATTAATTAATCAATTAATTTTCTAATTTTCACCCAAAATCCCGATATCCTAGCCTTGCAGGGCTATCAAACATTTTTCGGCTCGCCGATTTTACATATAAGTACTTCCCCCGGTTTTCGTTTGAACTTAGATCTATGGCAAAACATATATTTATTTTTTTTTTTTTTGTAATGTCTTGAAGCAGAACGAACCCCTAAGCAATACATGAAGCAGGAAACTTTCGATCCAAGATATATTTAAATGCAATTTCTTGAAACTAAAAACGGAAACGGAAAAACAAAAGAAAACATATTTGAATTATGTAGCAACTACATGTTAAATTTTAGCAATTAATTAATAAAATAAAACAAAAGAAAACTTACAAATTATACACATATATATATGTATGTATCGATCGGGAATGCATATATATATATATATATTTAATGGAAATTTTTGAAAGCACCAAGTGAGAACTATAAACACGAACATATAAAGCCGCCAAAGAGTTGATCTTTCCCATGCTCTATATATATATATATAAATATATATTTGTGTGTGCGTGTGTGTAGTGGAACTTTGACAGAAAAGAAAAAAAAAACAAGAAAAGAAAACTAAAAAGTATAAACTAAAAATCGAGAAGAAAACAATAATAATTCGACAAGGAACCGTGTACCTTTTTCTCTCTCTAAAAAATCACCCATCACCACCACCAGCGCTGGCACTATGTGAACCCAGGCAAAACGCAATGCAAAAGGGTTTTATTAATTAATAAATTAATTAATAATTTAACTAATTAATTGATTATTTAATTTATGATTAATAATTCCTCATTTTATTTCTCCTTTTGTGTCTAGAGCGCATGTATATTTGTACAATTTTTTGCAAACTGCAGGATAAACAAAACGCAAATTTTTAACAAACACAAAGATTTTACAGAGCGAAAGATGCAATACAACTAGGCATCAGGGCCCATATATATAAATATTTATCTATATATATATATATATATATATATGTTTCCCTGTGAAATCCCCTCTTATCTCGATGTAATCCCAAACAAAATCGAAGTCCCAGGATCCGCCAACAAATGAATTTATGCACAAGTATCAGCGCAGTCTATGTGTAACCCTATAAATAAATGAATAAATATATTTATATATATTAAAAATCCCCCCCTGATATTGTCAAGCCAACACACATATTGAAAGCCAAGCAACTGACACACAGAAGACAGAGAAAATGAATTTTTTTTGAACCGAAATAAAGAATGTAAACTACACACAGTCTGCAAGTTTTACTTTCTGGGTTACTAACTGGGTTATCTGCCGATGAGGCCCAGGATGAGGTCTGGCCTTGTCCGGGGTAATTACACATAATGATGATGATGATGATAATGTTGAACTTGAAACTTGATTTTTCCTAACGCGCACACACACATATACACAGGAACAGGCTGGAAACCAGTGAAACACTGGGGAAAAACTCAACTAAAACTTAGATTTCAAAATGTTACAAGAAAATAATTGTATTTGTTTGATTTTTTAAGTTAAATGTTTAATGTATATATTTTTAATTTTACTTATTATTTATTACAAGTATTTATTTTAGACTGTATTATTGTTAGTATTTATTTTAATATTATTTAACATTAGTCTTTATATTTATCCAGAAAGAAGAAGTTCATAAATATCAGAAAAACTCTATAATATCATTTAGAAACCATTTATACATATATTTAAATAGGAGTTAATGGTTTTCTCAGATTAAATAAAAAATTTAATGAAAAATAAAATTGATTTATAATATTTCCGGACGCCTGCCTGCCTTTTAATTTATTTTATGAAATAGGCCATAGAATATGCGATATCTGGTAAAAAAAAAAGCATTTCGTACTTTTATGCGAATATTTTAAGATTTAAAATCATTACATGTGGAAAAAAAAAACAGGTTTAAGCCGCAATTTCATAGTCAACATTAGAGCCAAACTCGAGCTTGTTTCCCTCCACATTTCCCTTTAATTATGAAGACACTATACATCCGATTTCTCCCAGTGCACACTCTTGAGGCGCAGCAGGATAGGGCAGGAGGCAGGAGGAGCGCAATCACGCAGACCGTGTCCAATTAAAAGGCGCCGTACATCATTTGGAATGCAGCCATCGCCGAAATCGGGAAAATCTACAGGTGGTGGCGACGCAACGGCGTCGATGGGTTTCCTGTGCTCGGAAAATCAAGAACCAAAAACGAAAAACGAGAAACCCCGAGTCTGAGCTGAAAATAGATAAAGTGGGCGATGCCCGGCACTTGCACTTGGCTTTGCAGTTGTACTGCCTTTGATTACTTTTAATGTCAGGTGTGGAGGGTGGAGAGTGGAGGAAGGAGCCCAGGGAACAGGGTTTATGCGAGTTCCATAATTTCGGAAAAATACTATTATTTTTAGGGAATAAAAGGAAAAGGGGGAAAAGAGAAATGAGCAAAGAAAATAATAATACCTAACACTCGGTGACACACTAGCTTTTAATTGTGTTTATTTTGAACAATAAGGAAAGGCTTTGAAAATGTGGTAATTTATTAATTCTTTATTTATAGTATATTTTGTATACTCTCACAGAGTATTATAATTTTAGAAAGGTTTTTGAAACGCAGTGAAGGAGTCATTTCTATAAACTATATATATGCTTGATCAGCATTAAAAACCGAGTCGATCTAGCCATGTTGTGTATTTTATTTTTATTTTCCATTTTTTTTTTAAATGTTATAAATTTTAACAGGTTGAAAAATTAAAAAAAAAATGTGTTTTTATTTTTCATTATTTATTTAAGTTATATTTATATTTATTTAAATATTTTCTTTACAAAAATCACACCTCAGACTGATCATGATCTAGAAGCACCGCATAAACCCGATCAAAGAAATTCAATCGCCGCTCAAGGACGGCTGCTAGAGTGGTTTTTCCCTGGGCATTTTCCTTCCCTTTTTCCTCGCTTTTCCGCGTATCTGTGTGTGTGTGCGTTTGTGTGTATGTCGAATCGCTGTAATTTATTGTTGCACGCCAAGTTAATGAGTCCCGCGTGAGTGTGCGGGTGTGCCAGTGTGTGTTTTGTGTGTGTGTGCTGGGAACAATGAGGACTTCGGTGCACACACCTTGCTGCACTTAATCCGGTGGAAAATCAGGAAAAGTAATGGCATCGCAGGTAGAAGGAACGAAAACCGATCCATTGTGCCACAACCTGTGTGTGTGTGTGAGGGTTGATGTGGGTGTGTGCCAGTCTTTTGATTGAACAATCCGATATGCTGGCACATTTCATCAGAGAAGCTAAATTGCTCTTTAATATATATTTATATTCTAAGAAAAATAAAATTTTTAACAGATGGTTTATGGGATTTAAGATTTGAAATTTAAGTAAATTATTTTTAATTTTTGCAAGTTAAGAAGAATGGAGAATTGTATTCTATTATATTATATAACTCAACAAAATGCTTAAAAAATCATCATTTTATATTTCAGAAAGAAACCAAAAGCCAGATTTTTCATTCTTGAAAATTAAAAGAAATCAACTAAAATGCTTGAATACACTTTAATTCGGATTATATTTATTTCTAGAAAATATGTCTTAATAAGTTGTTTTAATTATATAATTTTAAATTACCAAAAATAGTTCTTAAATGTCTAGAAAAAATCCAAAAAGTCAGCACACACACACACGCTGCACCTATCGCTGCATTGCCACATGTAAATGGAAAATAGAAAATGGTTAAATAGAAAATGGGGGAAAAATCAAGCAGGGGATCTTTGGCGGCATCATTGTGCCCAAGGCAAACCGCATTAGGGCGGGTCAGGGAAATGGGAAATGTTAAAGGCAAGTGAAAGTGGAAAAGTCGCTGAGATGCAGGTGGGTTGGATGCACTTTTTTCTTAGTTATATGTATAAGTTTTAAATTTTCTTATAGAACATTAGCATATGCCTGGGGATTAGCTTGTTTCCCTTTTTGTCCCGATTTCGGTCAGAGCTCCTCGTATCCTCGGGGAAAATTTAAAACCTTTTAAAGGCGCTTTGGCGCTGTTAGCTGCGCCTAAAAGCAGCTTACACTTATGCTGGGCACACATGCACACTCGCACACACACTCGCACACACACAAGCACACAGCCATATGGACACTGATGGTGATGGTTGGATAAACAACGGATGAGAATTTCCCAGAGAGTTTTCCGCTTGGGGTATATTTGGGGTCTTTTATTCCCAAAAAGCAGAGCTTGACTTTACTTGAAAACCTTCCAAAAAGTAGGCTGTGATTTTTTGTAAAGGAATTTCTTTGGGTTTTTTAAAAAGTGTAATTTACAAAAGAAAATTCGTCTTTTTAGTTTTAGTTAGTTGTTAAACTTAGAAATCTAGTAATTTCTCTTGGTTTTCCTTTATTTTTCTGTATTTACTTTCTTTACAAAGATATGACACACTCTTAGGCTGCTTAAAAACATATTTTAAACCTTACAAACCCCGAAAAAAGGGGTAAGCCTTCGTGTAAACACTGTTGGACTTGCTTTAAAATTTGTATTTTTTTCTTTACTTTGCATACGGAATGGTAATGCCCGGGGGAGAAAGTCCTTTGCGCCCTTTCTCTCGTCCTGGGGGCGGGATGTACTATATAATCACATAGCTCCGCTTGTGTGCGTGTGTGTGTGCCTGAGTTTGAGAATGTGACAATTGGTTTCATCTGTGTGCGTGTGGGTATCGAAACTAGTGAAAGTGAAAGTGGATTGCGAAAGGGGAAAGGAAGATGGATACGGGGCTAGGTAGACTGCGGGAATGCCCTGCCAAAGAAACTGATAATTACACGATAGTTTTTTGTTTATAAAGTTTAAAATTAAATTATTCATTTCCATGTTATTGCAAAGATCTTAGGTTTAATAACTTAGTTTTCAGACATTGCAAAACTCATTTACTTATAAGGTACAATTTTATGGCATACTTTTGGGTGTCATTTTAAGTGATTTCAAAACTTTGGCAATTTTCTGTGGGACTGCTGGTGAAAGGATATTTTTTACTGAACATTTTTTAAAATATATATTTTAATGTAAATATTTTGTTGTTAAATTAAATTACCTAATTGTCTAAATACTTAAATTTAAGCAATTTTGTGAAGTAAACTCCTTTAGAATTGATCGAATCTAATTGATGCAATGCTGCTGAGCAGGACCACGCAGGACGAGACCTTGAATGATAAAGTCCCCAAAATCCCACAGGACCTCCAGCCTCCGTCCAAGACCCCCCGCCCCCTTTCACTCGTGCTCCTCCACCCTTGCTCCAGCTCCTGGTCTGGGCAGCTGCTTCCGCTTTGAATAAAACGCATTTTTCAAAAGCGCCCGAGTGTGAGTGTGTGTGCATGAATAATGTAAATATATACATATGCACGCTGTGTGTGTGTGCTTATGTGCTGTCACTGTGGGCGTTTTTTTTGGGCAGTTGGGCAGAGGCACAACCAACCGGGCCCACCTAGCCCCACCCCCCGACTGAGCCAATATTGAAACTTTCAACTATACAACGCCAGCGCACACAAGCACAATTCAAATTCGCCATGTGTGCGTGTGTGTGTGTGTGTGGGCAAGCGGGATTTGGGCACTGAGAGAAATTTATTTGCGAATCTGTAAGATTAAAATTCAAAGAGAAAAAAATTAAACGTGGATCTTAAAGAATCTTAAAGAGACGTTAAAAGCTGTACCTAAAATTTTAAAAAGGTTTCAAAGTATGACACAAAATTATATGTTAAAAAAAAATTAATAAATTATTTGTATATTTTGTACATTAAGTTTAGTATTTAATACTACATTTCACTTGATAAAAAAAATAATAAATACTTGAAATAAGTATAATTTACACTTCCTATCTTACTGGCTATTTCTCTGCGTGTATCTGGACCACTTTCACTTTCACTTTATTTTATTTTATTTTTGCCAGAGCCAGAAACGTTGGTCTGGCCTGCCTGTCTCATGGTCGAAGCGATAAAAAAGCTTAGGCTTATGCTTTCTGCACATTTTAAGCTCCATCCGCCGCCTAAAAAACCAACCCCATCTCCTGCTCCCCCTTTGCAGGCAGCGTCCACCCGGAGGACAACAATAACAACAATGCCTAGAGATGAAAGCATGCGTAATTCTGTGGAGCATTGAGGGGGGGTGGAGTGATGGAGGAGGGGCTAAGGTGGGGTGGGGTGGAGCCGGGCACATATGTGGCCCCGCAATGGAGCTGCTGCCCCCTGCCCTCCGCCTAACGAAATGGAGGGCGGCTGTCCGGCAAGGAAATTTCGTTTTGATTTTGCATGGACTTTTCAAAATTTATGCGCTATTTGAAATGTAACGCACGTGTGTGTGTGTGTGTGTGTGTGTGTGTGTGGGTGCATGTGTGTGGGTGTGTGTACTTGGGCAAAATTAAATATCGAAAGAGGAGAGGGGTTTTCTTTTTGGCCTTAAGGCTTTTCCGCCTTTAAGCAGACAAGAGCCTGAATTTAAGCCTAGGTAAATAATTTGAAGAGCTTAATAAATAATAATATTTGTTTATATTTATGACTTATATTTTATTTAATATTTAAAAAATAATATTAAATATAGTTCATTTAATTAAAATCCCATATACATATCTACCATTATTTTAGGCGAATTTTATATTCTTCAGAAGAATTTCTTCTACTTAATTTAAGCAGAAGCTTATATCCTACAATTTGAATATTAATTAATTTATTATAGCTTCTACGTTTTTATGTTTTATCAGCAACAAGAACCCTAAAAATAAAAAAACTTTGAAAATTCCTCTAATTTTTAAGGTAGTCTGTGTTTAATAAATTTATAATAAATTTACGAAAAATAGTTGAATTCGAACTAATTAATCCCAAATTTTTGCCCTGCCAGAACAATTATTAATAAAAAAGCCTTGCCAAAATCTAAAATGTATTATAACTTAGCCAGTAATGCATTAATTTCTATTCTGTCAGCTTTTCTGTGCTATTTATTAAAAGGTTAAAAAATTAACATGATGAATTTTAAATTGAAAATATTTCTTTTATGTAATTTTTGAAAACTATAATAATAATGAGCCCTTATGAAAATTTGAAAAAATTGTTTTAAAAATATCATAAAAATTAATTTATTTTATTTCAGAATTCTTTTTTATGTAAGTTTTTATACGCTTAATAAATCTGCATACTAAATTTTGAATTTAAAGAAAACAACTCTGCTGATGATGCTGATCATGAATATATATGATTTGTAGGGTCGGAAATGACTCCTTCACAGTGTTCTTTGCTTCTGACTGAAATTAGAGTAGCCTGCAAGGAATTATAAAGTTTAGACGAAAATCATCAAAATTGCCAACTTTTGGGCATCAAAACAGTTTCCATGGCGGTTTCCAAGAGCGCTAATTTTCTTTCTGGAAGTCTGGCAGCACTGCTTCAATGTCGATATCCGATAGAAGACAAGAAAGTACAAAAAATCAAACGATAGTGCGATAACGATAACGCGGAAATCCAATCTGCCGATAAGTAAAAACAATAAATAAACCCGGCAATATTTTCACAACAAACCGAAATATGTTTCAAATTGAATTTAACAAATGACTGCGACCTGGGTGACACATCTCCGACTAGGTGGGAAGGCGGAAAGCATTAGAATCCAAGTAGGCCGCTGTGCGCAGTGTCAATCGAGTATCCACTGAGAGATCAAAAACATTACCTAGACAGGATGGCTTCTACCGACGACTTAATTGAGATTGATGGATCCTACTTGGAGGGCGGTGGACAGGCGCTCCGCAATGCCCTGAGCCTGGCCTGCATCCTGGGCAAGCCCGTTCGCGTGGTGAACATCCGGGCGAATCGTCCCAATCCGGGACTTTCACAGCAGCACATGCACGGCGTGAAGCTGCTGCGTGACATCACCAATGCCCATGTGGTGGGCAACACCATGTACTCCACCAAATTGGAGTTCATACCGCGCACCATACGCGCCGGTAAGTACCGCGTGGTGGCCCAGACGGCGGCCAGCATCACTCTGATCTATCAGATGGCCATGCCGGTTCTACTGTTCGCCGGCGGCGCCTCACAAGTGGACGCAACCGGGGGTACAAACGTGGGATTCGCTCCGCAGGTGGAGTATATGCAGCAGGTGCTGCTGCCCAATCTCATGCGCTTCGGTATCAATTTTGAGCTGAAGCTACGCCACCATGGATTCTTTCCGCGCGGCAACGGACGTTGCGTGTTGGAGGTGAAGCCGGTGCCACACGTAAAGGCCGGGCAGCTGATCAAGTTCGGCCAGTTGGAGAAGGTGGGCGGCGTGGCCTATTGCGCCGGTCGCCTGCCCATGAGCATTGCCCTGGACATGCAGCAGACGGCACGTCGCGAGATCCATCGCTTGTGGCCAAACCAGGACTGCTGCATCGAGACAAAGAAGATCACATTCGATATAGCATCCGACAATGGGGCCGGCATCCTGGTGACTGCCCACACATCGGCCGGCTGTGTCCTGGGATCCGGCGCCGTGGGCGAGAGAAAGATGCACGGACATTTGCTCGGCTCGAATGCCGCTTGCAAGCTAACCGAATATGTGCGCAAGGAGATCTGCGTGGATGCCCAGATGCAGGACCAACTCATCATCTTTATGGCCCTGGCCGATGGCTGTTCCCGAATGATCACTGGTCCATTGACCAAGCACACACGCACCGCCATGCATGTGGCAGAGAAAATGACTGGGGTCAAGTTCGAGGTGACTATCGAAAGCTGCGGCCAGACGCTTGTCACCTGCGTTGGCGTGGGCCACATTAACGAGAAGCTTTAACAATCGCAATCGATCTTTACCTATAATATTTTGCCTAAATTATTGTTTATGTTTATACAAGAATAAATCCAGTCGGCTACAGACGGCGGAAAATGGCCAAAAAATGATCGCCCTTGTTGCGCACCACCTTGGCGCCCTCTTCACTGCTCTGGTATAGCTTCGGGGTGATGGGATCAGCATTCTGTGGATGTCAGATATCAGAGAGAGAGGGATTTCCAAGAGATTGGGAACTGGGTTATTCCATAATCAATGAGATTGCCTACCGCCTCCTGGTCGTCGAGACGCTGGTACAGCGGATGCTCCTCCATATGCGCCACAATCCATTTGTGCAGGTCCTCCACGTCCGTCATGGTGTACACGAGGCCCTGCAGTAGAGAGAATCCTTTGTGAGTGGACCAAGTTCAGTGGGTCTCGTTGCATAAATACTCACGCCCTTCCTTAGCACGTAGGCATACTCGGAGAGCAGGGCCTGGTTGATGATGCGCCACTTGTGCTTGGCACGCTTGAAATGCGGATCCGGGTACAGAAAGAACATCTTCTCCAGCTGGCCCTTGGCAAAGTAATTGGGCAGATACTTCATGGCATTGGTGCGGATGCAGGCGATGTTCTGGTAGGCCACTCCCGTCTCGCCACTCTTGTGCCTCAGTGCCGTGATCCGGTCGACCACGTAGTCCGACACCTTGACACGGATTTCCATGCCGATGGAGAGTTTCTCGGGGAACATTTCGCCCAGGGTGACCAGGAAGCCGCCGTAGCCGCAGCCG
Source organism: Drosophila burlai (assembly GCA_008042655.1). Lineage (NCBI taxonomy): Eukaryota > Metazoa > Arthropoda > Insecta > Diptera > Drosophilidae > Drosophila > Drosophila burlai. The sequence goes on from VNJT01012295.1 coordinate 251,902, forward strand.
ATGTCCGCGTAGCTAACCTGCTGGCCCTCCTGGATGCTCGGATAGAGCGAACGCCAGTCCACATCCTGCGGCCGGGCGGGGCTGCATAAACAGGCGGAAATTGTTAGATCAGGCTGGAAACTGGAGGATTCACACATACTAGTCGAAGCTATGGTCTGCAATCGGATTCGAGTGCGCCCGCTGGCGGTAGTAGCGCTTCTGGGGCAGTCCGGTCACCGCTGAGGTGCAATTCAGTGCCGCCGGCTCCCGTTCTCGATCCTTATCCTCGACCTGTCCCTCGGTAGTCACCATAATGTCAAGAAAAAGAAAGGAAAACACAAAAGCGAGCACGTTGGCGAAATAGAGCTGGCACTATCGGCTGCTGATTGGCAAAACAATCGTTTGATGTGACCGTCGAAATTAATTGTACAAAATTGTATTTTATTTATTTATCACTCTCTACGTTAAAGTACATTTCATTGCAGAACGAGCGAGTAAGTGACTAGTTTCTATCCACTAAACTTATCTATGGAATATTTTTAATATTCCAAAACACCTTTCAGGGCGGTCACATCCAAAGCGCGCTCGTTTCAAAATAGTCTGGCAACACCGCCGAGTTGTAAACAATCGGAATTGCACTTTGCAAATAGTTTCGGGAAAAATTAAAGGGATTAGCCACGAGAAGGGGCGGCGAGACAATATTTTCTATCCAAAATGTAAGTAGCACTGCGTACTCCAGGCAGAGTTATATGTACGCTCATTCATATCCGCGCCTTTCGGACTCCTTTCCAGTGGAATGGGGGCCGGCTGGCAAAAGAGGACCTTCTGTCCCCCTCACACACACACACACTCGCTCTCTGCTTCTCATACAGTCAAGGGCATGGGTATAGTGTTATAATTATAATTTTATTGTTTATTATAATTATGTTTAATCTTTGATCCCTTGCAGGATAATCTAATTTTGATTTATATGGAATTAAATCATACACGGAGGGTATGTTAGGGTATGGAAAGGCTTGGAGTCATCAAGCTTAATTTTTCTTTGCTTTTAATTATGCCTTTTCGTAAAATAAGAAATATGTTTAATCGAATTTAATAATACTATTTGAAACTATATCTTATAAGGCACATACTATCTGTCCCAGCACATTGATAAAGAAACTATGCATTAGCAAAGGTATTTATATAGACGCTGTTTTTTTTTTTATCTTACTAAATATTGTTGTTAAAAATTGTCATTTCCGCACATTTGATAAGCTGCCTGTAAGTTATTTAAAAATTTGAATATTTTGAGCCGTATTCTCAAAGTCTGATTGACAAGTGTCATTTACCTTTAAGCGGAAACTGACAAAACAGTCTTAGGGCAGGGATTCAGATAAGGGGTGCTATATTAAAGAGAGGATTGAAAGATATAGATACTGATGCCCTTAGAATGTAAATTCTATAAATATCTTACTACATATAAATAAGCTAACATTGAAAATGGTACGCCCCATAGCACTTGTTCGCAACTGCTATAGGTTTTTTTGATATCTGTCGCAAACTTATCAACAAGTTTTTATGGTGTGCCAAAAGAACCGAATTTTTCTATTTAATTATGAAGTATTTGTAAGCAACTACGAATTCGTTCCTCGTCGCTAGTGAACTGTTCTAGTTACGCTGCTTCGGTGATGCAATTTTCCGTACAGTGCTTACTGGCAACAGGTGGATCGGATCGTATTGGATTGGGCCATGTGCGGAGTGCATTGGTCTGTAACTCCGCGAAGGTTAACCTGTGTGTCCGTTTGTTACCCTCTTTATTATTATTATTATTTTAACTGCTTGGCGTTCCAAATTAAAACCGGTGCTGGTGGTGGTGGGGTGAAAGGCGTGGCCGGTGTAAAGGAGGTAGAGGAGATTGCTTGAAATTGGAAGTGAAGTGCGACGGCGGCAAGGTCGCGCCGTTTGCGTTAGTAAAAAACACACGTTTTTACACGCACTCATACCTGGTACCGAGTAATGTGTGGTGTACACCTGTGGTCACGACAGCAGGTGCAAATTAAATTTAGAAATCAAATCCCTGACTAACAGAATTGTTAAGTGATGACAAAGATTAATGGAATATACCTAGTGGTTATATAAATTATTTAACTAATATTTAACTAGAGTAAATATTAAATGCATTTTAATGTTGACCAATACTTCCAGTGCTACCAGCTTGTCCCTCGACTGTGCGCGCACACTTGTGGCCGACGGGACTGGAGGCTCAAAGCTTCCAGCGCCATAAGCGGTTCGTTGCTCACTCGGGACAGACGTGGTCTCTCGCTCGCTCCCACCACGTTTGGTTCTTGGTCTCTGCAGCAGCTGTGCCAGACCTGTTGCACGCCCTCTCTCTCCCTCGCTCTCGCTTCTCTCACGGTCGCATCATCCCGTTCCATTGCGCTTCCAGTTGTTTTTTTGTTTTTGTTATTGTTCCAACTGGCGAGAGTGGTGAGTGTGGCAGAAGATGAAGCAGAGTTTGCAAATAAACAAAGATGCGTGCGATTAGCACAGCCTCTCTCATCTCCTAAACGTTTCAATAATACGGAATTTCCAATCGGATGAATCAGCCAGCGGGCAGCCAGTCGGCCACTTGGGGCTTAAGTTAAAACAAAATAATTAGAGCACGTACCAGGCAACAGCAACTAACTGATAAGGCGCGCTCAAGTGCATTGATTGATTGCTCGGAAGTGGAAAGCAGCAAAGCTCCTAATTTAAAACTGTGAACTCAACTTTCAGGTGGCAACCCTGCTGTCGATTTACTCTAAACTTGGCCCACGCCAATACTGGAGGCATCAGGAAAGTTCTACGGATACTGCAGCACAGACCGAGGTAACACGTAGAATAATAGAAAAAATGTAATTTTAAAAATTCTGAAAACTGTTTTTTTTTAAACAGACAGCACTTGAAAATACTCAGCGCACCACAGTGGTCTGAAAGCCATTTGCACATACACACAATGGGATCCATCAACTGCAAGGAGTACAAAACCACGGGCAGTACACCCAAAAAAGAGAAGACCCCAGGTAATTATAAGGCTGCCGTTCTTTTTTTTTTTTTTTGAGTTTAGTAATTTCTAGGAGGTCAGTACAAGTGGATTTGAATTTCAATTAATTAAAAATCAATTCAAAAACCAATTCTTTCTATAGAAATCAAATGAGCCTTGTGGCAAAGGTGTTTCCAAAATTTAAGTGCAATTTGATTATAAAACTTGGAAGTACGAAACATTTAAGTGTCCTAAGGCTGTGCAACATTTCCATATGTGTTGACAGCACCAGTGTATGTTGCTCGAGAAATATGTATGTAGCAACTTTATTACCTAGCAACATTTCCCTGTGCATCCACAAAGCTTTGGGTGCAAGGGCATCTCTTAGTAAGGAGTAACTTCTTGTAGTTTAATACTGTCTCATTAGTGTAAAAATATTTGTAAAACTTTAAAACAATTCCACTTTTATAAATGTAATTGTAAAGGTCATTTGGGTTAGGAATACCTTGAGAATTAATTGTGTTATTTATCTTTGCATCCCTCAGAATCCATTTTAAGGGATACAAGTTGGTCAGCATTTTCCATGTACAGAGTGTATATGTATAGATTACTTTCTAACCCAACTCCAATTGCCCCGCGTGGCAGTAATTAGGAAAAGTGTGCGGTCATGTTGCAGATGGATCCGATGATAGTTGCCATCGCCGTGCTCCTTTTACCGATCGAACAAGGCCAATTGTATGGGAATTTAATATGAATTGGAGATTGGGAGACGGGGAATGACCCGCTTTCGGAGCGGTGCTGGTGGTTTTCGGGGTGCGGAAGGCGGTTAGATAATTGTCTCAGCCCCCAAAAGATATAGAGAATAGCGACGGAGACAGTGGGAGAGAGCAACTTGTTTGCTTCTTTGCTGAATCATTCTCACAGTGAATATTGAAATATAGAAATTGTTTAACAAGTAGTTAATACATATATTTAATTATTTGATTGTAATACTTCACATAAGCTGCCAGATAACCACTATAGTTATTTTTGTCTAGCGGAAAACCAACTTGTATACTTTGTTTAGATTATAAATTGCGGTTTTTATAATCACTTGGTGTTAAGGGCAACTTTTGAGAAAAAAATATAAAAAGGCAGAATATATTTAATGTCTGATAATTTTAAAAACAACGGAAAATGTTTTAAAAAAAAGCTTCAAGAAGCTTCCTTAAATGTGGAAGAGTCCCGTTTCTGCTAATCTATATCCACTGTGGTAGCGGGTTTTGCTTTTGCCTTTCGCCTCTCTTTATTCTCTTCTCGCTTCTCTCTTTCTCATGCCAGTTCTCTTGCTTTTGCCTTTGACTTTTCGCATTTTTGCCCCCCACTCGTTTCGCTTACATCGGCGGCTTCATCGGCGGTCACCGTCATAGCCAGCGTTTCATTCGTCCGACAACTGCCGGCGTTTAAGCGTTGAAAAAAAGCTCTTAAAAATCCAGTGAACATATTTGTGAATTCTCTTAAACAATATATTGAGTCTCTCCTGCTAATCTGATTTCTGAAATCGGAAATCCTTCCCTACACACATATCATCTACCTCTTCGTGCGGTTAATTATTGAGGTGAGACCTTCTCCGCTGTTGTGTTCTCCGGCAATTGTTGCTCTCAGATTATCAACATTATTATTGTATTACTACCACTATTATTTAGGACCAGGGCCAACTGTTTGAGTCACAGTCCCCAACCGGTTTTTGTGTTTTATTTAGACCCGCGTGTGTGTAAGAGAGACCCGAATCTTAGATTAACATGGCCAGTCATTCCTAATTAGACAAGAAGCAGACAGACACAAGTGGAAAGAGACGGCAAAGAGGTTGGAAGTGTCTGTAGGGTACAGTGCAGCCTGGAATTGTGCGTCCAGCTACCAAGATTTCTAGTCTAGGAACTAGGATTTTTTAATGATGCAGAAGGATATTTAAGGGTCTGAAAGCATTTTCAAGCACCTGCTCGAACAGTCTCATTTGAATGTATAAAAATATTTCAAAAAGTTTGACAAATCTCTACTAAAATAATTAATAAATTAATTAATTAACCATATTATTTTTGTAATTAAATATAACCTTTTTAAAATATATAGAAAGATAATATTTAGAAAGGTATTTTAAAAATCTAACAACTTTTTTTTATTAACTTAAAATTCATTTGAAAAAAGTAAGAGTATAAAAATAAAAGAAAGAAATCTATAAATCAATATAAGAAGAGTTATTGCTCAAGAGCTGATTTTTTTTTAGAAATGCCGAAACACTTTTCTAACTAAATAGATAACCTTAAGCCATAGGTCTTTGTCAGCATATTTTCGCGATTCACTGTATGGGAATTTCAGATGACTTGTGATTCTCTCCATGACGATGATGATGATGATGATGACGATGTTTGCTGGATTTCCAGTCATGTCCAGGGGCGATATATATACAACAGTTTATTTCCTCCCTCGATTAGCTTCCTGATACCCCCACATTTAGCCGCATCACTGAGAGTCCCCCTGCAATGTGCCGAACCTTATCGAAGGCGAATATATCAGAGATATCATACATCGGGGCATACATCGCAAAGCATGCAAGTCACTCGAGATAGGGGCGTGGACATTATAGTCATATCAGAATCAGAACCACCTAGAACTAGAACGAGCAATATAGAGTGGAACACACGTTTACAGGTGTTAACTCGATGGGAGAGTCTGACTCGATGACGTAGCAAGGCCAAGTGAGCTAAGGGTTTTATTTTCTTTTGAAAGTTTGACATTGAAAGAGGTTAAATGGATAGATGGATGGAAGGATGGATGAATGGATTAATGGATGAGTCAATCGATCGGAACCCGCAGGGCCTGGTCGCTAAGATGCGCTTTTGTTGTGGTCACTGGTAACCAGCGAAAAGCTGGCAATTAGGCAGCTGCTTCCCTTCCCTTAAGGAAATTTTAATAGCAATGCCAACACAGGTCTTGGTGTATTATTTAACTATTTTTATATAGATTTTACTTGGATGTGATGCAATTATCAAACTAGTTTCAAGATTTCAATAGAAGATTGAGGCCCCAAAAAGTATATTTCAAAGATACTTTGTTTCCTAAACCCAATAAATTGAATTAAGGTGTTTCCATATTTAATTCGAGTATTTAGTTCATTGTTAATATAATTTACGACCGAACAAGATAGCTACTCAATTGGGGTTTATACTACATTATCAGTTATCTCCGGAAAATTTATGAAGCAACGATATTATATTTATGGCCGCCACTTATCTCCGCTCCATAAACATGGTTTAATATTAAATCCTCTACGGGTTAGATTATAACCCTCGGCAACCACATCAAGTTTTCTTGGAGCCCTTTTTCACCGCCAGCAACTCCAGGCGGGTGATGGCATCGTCCAGGAATCTGCGCTGCTCCTGCAACTTTGGCAGTAGCTCCTCGGCGCTCAGGGGATGCGACGATTTTCCCGCCAGCGCTGCACTTCCCGCTGACTTATCCGACGACTCTGGGGCGGCCCAGCGGCTGCGGAGATTGGCCACGCCCACCGAGGGCCTCAGCATGTCCAGCACACGCTTGATGATGGAGGAACCAGAGCCCTGCTGCTGCTGATGATCCTGCAGGAGATGATCCTGCTGCTGCTGGTGGCTGCTGTGATCACTGGCGGCCACACTGCCCTGGGGGAACTCCGGCATGGTGAGCAGGGGTCCCCACAGAAAGGAGCCCAGGCCAGGCACGGCGGGGCCTGGCGGAGTGATCTCCGAGGCGGTGTGCTGGTCCAGCTGCTTGCCCTGGGTGGCAAAGCGACCGTCCAGCAGCTCCAGTTGGCGCTTCAAATCATCGAGTTTGTGCTGCAGATGCTCAAAGTCAGCGGTGAGATTGATGGCCAGCCGCTGGGTGGTAGCAGCCTCTCCCTTGGCCACATTCTCCAGGCTTTCGATTTGCCCCGTCAGCTGGTGATCCCTCAGCTGTAGATCGTCCAGCAGAAGCTGCGCCTCCGGTCGGGCTGGCTGCTCCAGGAAGATTCGAGAGATCTCCGCCTGCAGCAGCTGCTTGTGGGTGCGCAGCGAGCTGAGCTCCAGCTCCTGCATGCTGCTGAGATGGGTCTGGGTTTGGGAGTGGGAATGAACCTGCAGGGATCCCGATCCCACCAGCAGCAGAAGCAGTCCCAGAAAGACTTCCGAACACGAGCGAGGCATTTTCTTGACTGTTTCTTTCTACCTGAGCAGCAAGCGTCGCCAGACTTTCCCTTGAGCCCTGGCTTGAGTGAAAAACTGGAAAATTTTATGTATCCCCCCCCCAACCACAACCACATCAACACTCGTTCTTATCTCTGCAGCTAAGATATATACATATTTATACCAGATATACCTAAATCCGAACATCTCTTTATCAACGTTTCTCTTTGCTTCTCCCCCTCCTCTCTCTTTGCATATGATGGCCTCGCCAGGCGGTGCCGTCGGCTCCTACCAGTCCAAGTGCAGCAACCAGAGTCCCAGCACAACGATGTCGTCGCAGCCCTCCTCCTCGGATGTCGTGGAGTACACGGATCCCGTCGCCGTCGAGTGCAATGTGGCCGATCTCAAGGAGAACGAGATGCGGCAGGTGGACTTTGACGAGGATACCCGCGTCCTGCTGGTGAAGCAGAACGGTAGCCTCAAGGCGGTCGGTGCCAAGTGCAGCCACTATGGGGCTCCATTGAACACGGGCGCCCTGGGCTTGGGTCGTGTGCGGTGTCCGTGGCACGGTGCCTGCTTCAATCTCGACACCGGGGATATCGAGGACTTCCCGGGACTCGACTCCATACCCTGCTATCGCGTCGAGGTCGGCAACGAGGGCCAGGTGCTGCTGCGGGCCAAGCGCTCGGATCTGGCCCAGAGCAAGCGTCTCAAGAACATGGTTCGTCGCAAGCCCGAGGATGAGCGCGTCTTCATTGTGGTCGGCGGCGGTCCGTCCGGCGGTGTGGCTGTGGAAACCATACGCCAGGAAGGCTTCACCGGCCGCCTGATTCTCGTGTGCCGCGAGGAGTATCTGCCCTACGATCGTGTCAAGATCTCCAAGGCCATGAACCTGGAGATCGAGCAGCTGCGCTTCCGCGACGAGGACTTTTACAAGGAGCACGACATCGAGGTGTGGCAGGGCGTGGCTGCCGACAAGCTGGACACCGCCCAGAAGGAGCTGCACTGCAGCAACGGCTATGTGGTGAAGTATGACAAGATCTACTTGGCCACCGGCTGCTCCGCTTTCCGTCCGCCCATTCCCGGCGTCAACTTGACGAACGTGCGCACCGTCCGGGAGCTGGCCGACACCAAGGCCATCCTGGGTCTCATCACGCCCGAGTTGCGTGTCGTGTGCCTGGGCTCGAGCTTCATTGCCCTCGAGGCAGCCGCCGGCCTGGTCTCCAAGGTGGCCAGCGTCACTGTCGTGGGGCGCGAGAATGTGCCGCTAAAGGCCGCCTTCGGGGCGGAGATTGGAGAGCGGGTGCTGCAGCTGTTCCAGGACAATAAGGTGGAGATGCGCATGGAGAGCGGCATCACCGAGATCGTGGGCGATGACGAGGGCAAGGTGTCCGAGGTGGTGCTGGTGGACGGCACTCGGCTGCCCTGCGACCTGCTCATTCTGGGCACTGGCTCCAAGCTCAACACCCAGTTCCTGGCCAAATCGGGCGTGAAGGTTAATCGCAACGGCTCCGTGGATGTCACCGACTTCCTGGAGTCCAATGTTCCCGATGTCTATGTGGGCGGCGACATTGCCAATGCCCACATTCATGGTTTGGCCCACGATCGCGTGAACATTGGGCACTACCAGCTGGCCCAATACCATGGACGGGTGGCGGCCATCAATATGTGCGGCGGCGTTAAGAAACTGGAGGCGGTGCCCTTCTTCTTTACCCTGATCTTTGGCAAGGGCATCCGGTATGCCGGCCACGGCTCCTACAAGGAGGTCATCATCGACGGCAGCCTGGAGGAGTTCAAGTTTGTGGCCTACTTTGTGAACGAGGCGGACACGGTGACGGCGGTGGCCTCGTGTGGCCGTGATCCTGTCGTGGCCCAGTTTGCGGAGCTCACCTCGCAGGGCAAGTGCCTGGGACGTGGCCAAATCGCCGATCCGGCCACTCGCCAGGACTGGGCCAAAAAGCTCAGCGAGCCAGTACCCCAATATCGTTAAGGAGAGAGTCATTGTCATGCTTTTGATGATGGACGATGTTGTGTATTACCCCTGAGATTTGTTATTATATTTTCATGCAATCGTTGAGTATTCAGTATATGCATAATGTGTACAATGTCTGTGTATATTTATATTGTAATTGTGATTGTACAAAAAATTGTAATTGTAATTCGGGGGAGCTCCATTGAGGTCCCGCCGCGCTTGCCACTTTTGGCCCCGTTTGAGAAGGAACGCGAGCTTATTTATCATTCTCCAGCAGCCGCACGATGGGTGTGTGTGTGTTTTTTTTTTTCTTTCTATTAAGTTTTCATTGAAATTGGTTTATTTTTGCTAAATAAAGTTTTACAGTGTCGTAATTACCACATTAACGATGTTTTCTCACTTACAATCTTAATGGTTTTGGTATAAATTGGGGAAGTTGCATTTAAAATCCTATATTTTATTCAAATATGAATTTAAGAGGGGAATTATGCACTTGCCTTCTTGACACACACTAATTTTTACCTCAACGCCACGGATTCCCTTCCGTCCCCATATTAAAATTCTACTCAAAATAAAAATATTCGGGAAAGTTCCTTTTGGAAAAACGTTGCTTGTATTTTAATATTATAAATTGTCGACTTTACTTTATGTGTTAACTGTTAAATATCAACGAAAATCAACAGAATGAAGAATATTTCGGGTGCTACACCCAAAACCAATACCGAAATCCCCTGTGGCACAGATCCCGATTCCATCGCCTCTCGTCTGGGGACGATGTTCTACGGCAATCTGCATGCTTCCAGCCCAAGGAATGTCAAGAAAATAATATCCCAGACTAATACTACTAAATGGTAACATCGTGATGAGGCGCCTGGCCTAGATGCAAACAACAACACTTTCTTCTTGCCAGAACCTTCCGGGATCTCCTGAAGCAGATGAAGTACGAGCTACAGCAGGATTATCAGGATTATCAAAATGCATTTGTCTTCGGTCTACACGTACATACCTATGAATGTGGTTTTTGCCACAATCCACGGTCGCCTCTCGCAGACCTGCGAGAAGCATCCATCGGTGGTGTTCCTCATGGAGTTGGGTCAATGCCCATATTGCATGGCCCAATTGAAAATGATCAAGGAGTGTCGACTGTAATTTTTGAATTTTGAATTGAAAATGAGCAAGGAAATTTCTGACGTTTTGAGATGTGAATGTGTCGATAGATTATTTGTTGTGTTTAGTTTCGATGTTTGTGCAGTGACAGTGTTGTCAAACGTCCCCATAGCTCAGAGGAGCTAGCCAAGGAAAGGCCCAAGCCGGTGGCGACACGCGCAGGACCGAGTCATAACAAATTGCTTATAAACTAAAAGCTAACGAATCAACAAGGGGATAACGAATAATTGTGTTTCAAACTTTACCGGTTGTTGAAAAGTGTGACCGTTTGTGAACTAGTGCAAAAAGCGGTCGCACTTCCAGAGAATTAATTTTTTTTTCCGCTGCCAAACAGATTTAATCGATGTATTCGATTAACCAATCTCACTTTTATATGCATGTTTTTTTTTTATTGAATATAATAAGTACAACGAGCATTTTTGAGACCATCTACATGAGAATTGTGATTGTGTATTACAAATTAAATAAAAGGTTAATTAAATGCGATATATCGATAGTGAAAAGAATAACAATCGAAGTATCGTGCAGCAAAGCCACCATCGATATTATCGATACTGCTATCGATGTTTTTACAGCACAATCTAGCCGTATATAATAAAAATCCAATCTATATACACACTGCGCCCGGTCCGCTTCGCTTCGGCCGACTGCTTCTGGTGTTTTATTTTGTACAGCCCGTTAAGTTTAGTGGACGATAACTTCAGCTTCACACACTCCAGGCACACTTCTCGGCCCCCCCCCAAACCCGAAATTCTGAAGTGCATTTCTGCGGCCCAACTATTTTTTTCAATTTCCTGTCAAAGCGGCATATCGATAAAAAAGGGAAAAGCAAAAAGGTTGAAAAATATAACAAAATTGAATGAAAGCGAGGAAAACACAAAACAACATTAATACGCCCAACACTTACAACAACAATTCAGCGGTTTGTTTTTTTTCCCCCCACTGTGCTTGTGAGTGTGTGAACCGTACGGTGTTCTTTTTTTTCGCGGCGCGGTGCGGCTCTGTTGTTGTTGCTGCCTCCAATCGCAAACCGACCGAAATACACACACACACACACACAAGTATATAAACAATCGCAGTGTCGCATCCAAGAAAATCAAAATCAAAAAAATAAATAAATTAATGTGTGACAACAAACGCCAAGCTAACGCTCGAGTCTGAAATAAAAACGGAACGAAAAGCCAGCAGCAGCAGCAGCCGCCGCCGTAGCAGCAGCAGCAGCAGCAGGAGAAAAAGCAGGACAAGAGCAGCAGCAGCGGGGTCAGCATGGACCTAATCAATAAGTTCAGCGATACATTCTGGAGTACGCACATTTGGCTGCCGCCGAACACGACATGGGCGGACATAGCGCCGGGCTCCCGCCCGGATGTGGTGCACGCCAACTACAAGGACCTCATCTGGCCCATACCCTTCGCCGCCGTGGTCATGCTGGTCCGCTACACGCTGGAGCGGTGAGTTTCTACCTCTTCCTCCCTTTCCCGCACTTTTAACCCCATTCAAATGGGGCTCTCGCTCTCGCGCCTCTCTCCTCTTCCATTGCCTCCGCCGCCTGTTTAGCGCACGCACACACCCACGCGGTCTGCTGCACCATGTACAGTAATACCGTAATAATACGGGAAAGAATCAACTTTATTCATATTTTTTTCATTTTTTTTTCGCCGCCGCCGCTGCCGACAAACATAACCTCCTCACGTGGAAACGCCCAACATTTTACGAGTGTGTTGTGTGTGTGTGTGCGTGTGTGCTTGCGAGTGTATGTGAGCGGCGAGCCGCAAACGCGCTAGTTAGTTTTGTTGTTGCCGCTGCAACTCTAAGTTTTCCCTTCCAATAAAGACAACAAGAACAACGACAACATGCCGGCTGCCGGCTGCAGTTTCCATTTCGCGGCCAAGCTTAGAGAGAGCGAGGGAGAGAGGGAGATAACTAGAAAGTTCCCACAAAAAACCCCTGAGATACTGAAGCCGACACCCCACCCCCACCCCTGTATCCACCAACAACTACTCCCATTCTATTCTTACTAATTGTTTAGTTAAAAGTAAAGCTATATATTTGTTTATAGTTTCAACACCATTTCCATGCCGCGTGTTTGCATATGTTTGTATGTCGATATGTATATGTATCTATGCACGAGATCGTAAATGGGAACGAACTTACAGTGGTGCAAAAATGTCAATGGAGTTGCAAAAAATGTTCATTCCAGTTTGCAATTTCGTTGAAACCAATTCATACAGAAATGTAATTAATGAATATTTTATAATTAATTAATTATAATACATACAAAAATATATATTTCATAATATATTTTTGCTAAATTTATTCGAATAAAAATCGAATTATTTGTAAATAAAATTTATATCTAAGGTCGATTTTTATCTTATAATAGTCTGTGGTCCATAAATATTACACTGCCTAGATTAATCTTTACCCATAAACCTGGAACTTGATTCATGGTCTTGATTTATGGTCTCAGTTTCGTATTTTCCTGTTCAAAATCCAAGTCTGATATTTACTGACTTGTCAGTGCCAGGCGATAAGCAAAGGTATCGGTTTGATTCGCAGAAGGGCGTCTCGAAATCGAATTGTTCAATAAGGAATATGGTTTAACTTAGGCGTGCTCAGATTTCATATGTTATAGAGAACATATAGAGATTAGCTGCAATAGAAAACCCTTAGGGTTTGCCACAAGTTAAGTGTTTTAAATAGTTTCCCTCCGATAAGATAATTACTTGTTTTCGAAGGTAAACGATTAGCAGCTGGCTATAATTTGTGTGTTTGGGGTTCAGTGCTATGAACTTGTGAAATATAACAAATTTCCCTGACATTCGAACCACTGTGTGTAGGCCAAAAGAGCAAACTTTTTGGCCGCTTTTCAGGCCAATTAACCAGTAACCGTTGCCTGAATGTGTGTGTATCGTTTGGTTGATTGCGTGCAGTTGCATTTGCATTTTGCATGTAATTTATACATTTTTTTTGTTTACTACCCCTTATAATGTGCCCTTAATTTGCTAAAAAAAAATATATATATATATAAAAACATGTGAACTGGAATGTGCAGTAAATGTTAGTCTTGTGATGTCACAAGTCGCAAACTTGAACGGTTACAGAGGAACTTCACTAAGTATTATTTTTATATATTATTAAAAATGATTTCACTTGACTCAAGAAGAAATATCAAATGAAATACAAATAATAATAAGCTGCACATTAAAGCTAAAATAAAATTCTATGCCCTCGAACTGAAGACTTGGGAATTATAAAGATATTTTTTCATCTACTTTGTTGTAAGCCTGTTTTCTTAACAGTTATTTTTATAAAAATCTTGCTTAAAATATTTAGCAATGAAATTTATTTAGCAATAAATGTCTTTTAATTATTATTTACTTTTATTTCGATTATTAAGTTCGATTATTGGAAGATCCACTGTAGATCCACTCCGCTTAAGCTTCATTTTCTGCTTTTTCTGTGGGTTTTGATATTCGTTGTTTGCGTTTGAAAATGAGACAAAACCAAATCTGTTTCATGGCAGACCACTTTGGTTGTTTCTTTTCTTTTTTTTATTATCATTTATTTATTATTTTTTTTGTTTCTTGTGCGGCTTCTTAAACGAGAATTGGTCGTCAAGGTCGATTTGGAATTTTTGGACTGCCTTCTGCCTCCATTAACATTCGTTTAATGGCAAAAGTCGTAGCCGAATCGTCGCGCTTCGGTTGGGTTCGATTGGATTGGGTTTGTTTGAGGCGCGTCTCTCGCCCCTCAGCACTCCACACCTGTGGCCACCGCCTTGGGGCACCACTAGCACCATTTACCACCTACCAATACCACTGCTGGCCCCCCGATAAGATTTGCGCCAAGATTTACGTATAAAACCTGATAACAGCACTCGCCGCTGCTGCTGCCTCGATTGTTTTACGCCGAACCCGCGAATGACTCTTGTGTCCATTTGGGGATTTGAGGAGCAGAGAGGGTGTGTTTGAGTGTGTGTGTACTATATGTGGGTACAACCCAGCAGTGACGGGGTGTTCTAAATTTAAACAGGGGGCGGGGAGACAAGTTGTCAATGAATTAATCAAAGTATGTCTCTTAAGGGCAAGCGCTTGTATGTAGATATATTTGCATAAAACTTGGCTAAATGAAGCTGTTTGCATTTGAATTTATTAGGGATACGTCACTGGTTTATAGAATATATATATTTCAACTTGGATAGAATATTATCTATGGGGGAGTCCGTCAAGCAACCGCTTTTCCTAGCTGCCTTCAGGCCAAAAGCACTTGCCTTGCCTGCGGGTGACTCACTGCCTTTTAGAAGTTTTCCAAATATGTGCGCACTTTATGGCCCGATTGGCGCTTCCCTTATGGCCACAATGCGGATACTCAACGCACACATACATACACTTTGGAATGTCTGCAAAATGGGGTTTATGTTTATGCTGCGGAGGCAGGCAACCAGAAGAATTGCTAAAGAGCTAAGAGCTGAAGGCACAATTGGGCCTAAACGAATATTACTAGGTAATAGTATATGGATGTTATCTTTACATAGAGTGCACTTTAAAGGTGAACGTTTCATCAACTTGACGCACTGCTAACCCATTGAACTGAAATATTTTATCATTTCTGCTCAAATTCGAGATAAGATAGCCTGTATCTATTACGATTAATGTGTTTTCAAAAGCGGAAATGGTTCTGGAAAATTTGATTAAATAATAAAAAGAGCTCAAAGATATTTCCTGGATATTAATATATACAATTAAGATACAGTATTTGGGTTTTAAAGGGAAGTGTTCTATCAAGTAACAAATTAATGTCTTCTTGACCTAATCTTTACATTTAAGTTAGTGTTAGCTTTTAGAAGCTCTTCAAGTGGTTCTGGAAAATGTAGTTAAAGCCTTTACAACTGTTCATTTGTTATGTTCCAATCGAATCTTACAGCTATCTTAGATTATAGCAAGGGAGGGTTTTACCTAGGAACAGGGAAGGCAGTTTGCAGATTGCAGATTGTAGATTACTGATAAGTTCAAGTGGCTTTCGCCGCTGCTAGTTTGCTGGCCACCACTGTGCCTCCAGTGGGCAAGTGCCATTCGTTCTCGTTTCGCACTCGCACACACAAAAACACACACACTCTTTCTATGGCTATGCTGGGGCTTTGTGATACGTAATCACTAAGAGGCGACCCTCAAGCTCGGCGCTCTAGTGCGATAAAATTTCAGGTTAATTATTTTAATGGCTCACATGCACAACAATCGCACTCACACCGCCGTGCCAGCTGTGTATCTAAAGTACGTACGTGTGCCCCACAGAGAGTGGGAAACTATAACTTTGTATGTACAGACTAATCTCTGTTCGCCGTCCTCCTCCTCCTCCTGGTGGCATTTTTCGCAATAGAAAACCCACTAAAAATCCAAGAACCGAAGAAGTACCTCTCCGCAGAACCCGTTTCCCAGAGTTTTTCCCGCTTCTCTGGTAAAACGCGGTCATTCCAAATGCTTATCGTGCCCGGCGATTGTTGCCCAATGGAAGTGAAAAGCAGAAAAGCGTTAAAAGCGGAGTGAAAAAACGCACGTGCTTCATCGAGAGTCAGAGGAGGAGGAGGCAGAGTAGTAGTGGCACCTGGTCAGGTGGGGTAGGAAAGAGGAAGCCGGAATCGATTCCAGTGCAATTCGTTGAATGTCCAATTAGCACCTCATTCTTCATCGTATTGAAAAACGCAATCGATAGAAGCACAGAAGAAAGCTTAAGGCAAGAAAGAAAGCCAACTTCAGGAAGCCGAAGTTTGGATGCCCTTGAAATCGTTCATAGCTGAGCTTAAAATGAATAGATTTCAAGTCGGAAGGCATTTTTTATAAGGGTTTTTTTTTTAGCTTAACAAATTGCTAATTGAATTTAAAATTAAATATATTTATATTTTAATATTTGTAATTTTTATTGATATACCCTATTTTAAGATATGTCTAGATGTGTCTAGATCGACTCGTCTGTTAATGCTGATCAAGAATATATGTACAAATATGATTTATAGTTGCGGGAATGAGTATTTCACTGCTTAAAATTACAATATTCAGCTAGGGAATAATTAAAATGGAAGTAGACATTATTATTAGTATTATTTATTTATTTATTTAAATAAAAGACTAGTAGTAATATTGTCTCCCGTAGTATATCAACTTTTATTATGGTACACCAACATTATTTCCATGTTTTCTGCATAGAAAGTAATTCTTAAATTCCATTCTTCAAGGCAAATAATTATGTTAATTATTCATTATTTATTTCTCTTGTTTAAAGTTTATGAATAAACTTGTTCCCAGAAATTATAATCATTATATTACCTTAATTATATTGCAATTAGGCAATATGCTTGCCCAGATAGTTATTTAAAAGCTAGTTGCTGTGGGAAATCTTCAAACAAGTACAACGTTTCTTAGAGATTTTAATTAAGATTAGCTTAGCTTAGCTTCTTAGCTGGTACCTATTATTTAATAATAATGTACTTATAAATGTATAATTTAAATAACCTTTCATAATTATGTCTTATTAATTTATTATAAATTTAAAGTTTAGAGAAGTTTAGAAGTTTAAAGAACCTTTGATATTTTATCTGGTTTAATTATTTCATTTCAAATCTGCCCTTGAAATTCCCCCTTTGCGTACATTCCCATGCCGGGAAATTAGAATTTCCAGCGATAAGTCGCTATAGTTTTCTACTTTAGCATTCATTTTTTAAATATTTACAAGCCGGCAGATTGCAGGCCCTAAAATTAAATGAACCTAGAGAACGCTATAAAGATTATATAGCCACTTGTAGGGGTCGGGCGGGCGTTAGGCCGATCAATTAGTCGCTGACTAATGGCGCTTATGCTAAATTCCATCTGGCGATCGGACGTGAGTCAGAACATTGTCAGACATCGGACCAAGTCGGACCACATGCAGCAGTCCCCCAGTATGATTATATGGCCGGGGATGGCATGGTATAGCACTTGTAGCCGGTGCTAATCTCCCAATCGCCGGCTGGCCGGGCTTGCGTGTCGTATTATCGTTGACAAGCGCTGAAAATAATTCCTCTCATGTACAATACGTATGTGTACGTATTTGTATAAAACAGACATTTAGCTCTTACTTTTTAAGTTGATAAGACGCAGAAGAGCCACCAAAAAAAAAGTGTCGAATTGCCAGGGCCAGTCATTGCACTTTGGGCGCGTTATTTGCACATTTAGGCAATGAAATTGAATAAATTAAATATGAATAAAGGCAGGGCAGGGCAGGGCCCTTATCACAAACCACGAAATTGCTGTCCCTAAAGCGGGACTCCAGCACCCTCATTATCCGCACGCCAGATGTGTATGTACAACAGCCGCAATTTAGTGATCATGATCTTTTTGCGAAACACACAGTTCAAGTTCCCAAATAGCTGGCATGAACTTGAACTCCATATGGGAGGAGCAAGTGCCTGCCTGGCGTGATTTCAACTGAAATTAGCTTTAAACCAGACAGTTTAGGCTACAAAATTGGTCATAGTAATTCCTTGAACAGTATTAAGAAATCATGAGATCTATTTTCGATATTATTAAGAAATTTAAAAAGTAATTCAGGCAACTAATAGGGCAAGTTATCAACCTGAGCGTGTTTCTTCACTCAATTTAATATTTAAATAATTTAAATATGGATAAATAAGTGGGTTTAATTTAGTTCCTTTTAAAAAACAGCTAAATTAGTGGCTTAAGTTTAGTTTCTTATACAAAAACAACAGCTAAGTTAGTTTAATTCTTTTGAAAAAACAACTAAATTAGTAGCTTTAATTTTTTTTTGTTAGTTTTTATTTTTTTTTTCCGTAAACAAAAGCAAAGCTTATTCCCTAAACTCCGGCAACAGCCACCGCTCCTTCCCCTCGGAGGATTCCTCCACGGCAGCGTCCAGCACCAGGAACAACTCATGATCATTGTCCGGCTGCAGGTGGTCACGCAGGTAGGCAAGGAACTGGGCATCATCCGAGCCCAGGCAGGCGGGCTGACGCAGCTTCGAGTCCAGATTGTAGTAGCTGCCATCGATGCGGCGCACGGCCAGCCAGTGGCGCATCTGGAAGGGCAGCGGCACCAACTGCCCGATGGTCATCTGCGAGGGCACATTGAGTATGAAGCCAAAGATGGCTGTGAGGTCCAGGCAACGCGGATCCCGCCGTCTGTCGAACCACACAACCTCGCGATTCCGCTGCTGCACTGCGTACATGATAACGTTGACATCGTAGTTGCCCCAACCGATCCAGGAGCGGTGCGGATTCAGCCAGGAGCGCGGCGTCAGCGTGGTGCAGTACTCGTCCAGTTCCGCCTTGGAGAACATGTCGGGGCGCTGGAACAGATTGTTGAGGGCGTGCAGGCCGCACAGGTGTCGCGTCTGGCGCTCGTGGTAGATGGTCATTGCTGTGTTGCCGCTATACCCGCTCCTGTCCGAATCCCCCAGAGAGTTGCCTTGTGTCTGGGCACTGGGAGATGCCATTTGCGAGAGTGACAAATGTCGATTGAAGTTAAATTAGGTTGGAAATGTATGTTAGTTTTGACAGAGACAAGCTGTGTTTATATTTTGTATTAGAGCTGGCACCCACTTCGATGTTTTTGAATAGTGAAAATATTCAATACTATCGATAGTATCGCAATTTGAAAGCTTTTTTTAATTACAATCTTTTAAAGGTTATTTTTTTAAGTCAATTTGGTTAGGTAAACACAGGAAACATCAACAAGAAGTAGCTGTTTAGAGCTCGCACTTGTTGTATTTCCAGAATTTTCTTAGTTTGTTTAGCTCTTAATTCATCATTTTTTCTCACCCCAATTGAAAATCTGCTCTGCTTTATTATTTTTCCGTTTTTTGCAAGGTTGCAAGTCATGGGGGGGGTGTGACTATCGCCCGTAGTGAAAGCCCCATCGATAGCGTAGTCGGGAAGTGCCTGCAAGTGCGATGTATCGATAGCAGTAAGGCGATAGTTTCGCAAGCCTTGCATTTTCGCGGCTTTATTCCAGTTTAAATTCTGCCACAGCTTCCCCTTTGATCTGCTGTATTTGCTGTTTAGCTCTATGCCTCGCCTTTATTATACTCGTATATTGTTTTAGGACCCAACCATGATATGAATATTTTAGCCGAGACCTGATATAAATTATGAATAACCTTTTCGCCGCTGATAATAGACCTTGCCCTGTGCGTCACTCGGTGTTAATGACGCACTCCCCATTGGTGCCTCGATTCTCGATTTAACTTGACTAGTTACCAATTTATTTTTACAACGCCCAGCACGCACTCAATTCGAATACGTAGGAGAGACCCCAATTAACAATTACCATTGGAAATTCATAAGAGTTGTCAGCAGCAAATCAGGGAAGTAAGAGGGAGCAGGGCAACAAGATATCAAATCAATAATATCCGACGACAGCAAATGCGGGTCGTGTCTCCTCCACTGATGGATTCAATCAAATCCCTCTAATTGAATTATGCTGCAGCTGCTCTCAAATGCTACTTGAACCACACTTTTATGATTACTCTTTTGTTAATTAATTTTAATGATTTATGAGACAGTCAGAATCTGGCTGTGGTTCCTCGTTGCCGCATTGGCATACCAAATGAGGAATGTGAGGCGTATTTTACCATAAAATATGAACTAATATTATAAACCCTATTAATTGGAATGCAGAGCGCGCCGCTTTCGTTTTCATTGGCAAATTATAGTAACTTCCTTAGCGCTGTGTCCACTTTTGGGTCTCCCGCTAATTACATATGCTGTTGGGGAGCTGTTCGAACCCAGAAACCCATCCCGAAACCGAGACCGAGCTCCTCCCCACAAAACCCAGCCAAGTTGCCATGCTCCACACGTGCCAGACGATGGGCTGGTGACAGGTGTGGTGTGTGGTGTCCCCTTGTTTTGCCCAGAATTTCAATGCAAAAATACATATATATGTATGTATGTAGATAATTTAAATAAGAAGCTAATAAAATAAATCCGAAACGTTTCCGCGATGGGTGTACGCGCTGCCACGAAGAAGGCTTGTTGTCAAGCCCAAGGAAATAACTTTTATTATATTCCAAATGTTTTGTAAACTTGCCAAGTCTCTGTAAACCTTGAAATCAAATCTAGACTTGTTTAAGGTGCGGGTTTTGTACGGAAATCTGCTCTTAAAGGAGTTTATGCCACATTTTTAGCTTCAGACTAAATGCTACATTATAACCAAGTCTCTCTCTCTCTCTGCACTTGATCGGGGACATTTCGTCAGCTAGTTGAGTTTATCGTGCACTCCAGGTACCTTTATCTAGCTGTTGTAAAACTTTAGAGCCCCCTCGTGGCGCTTTCAGAGGCACGAATCACTGTGATGTGAGCTTATTATACTCCCCAAAAATAGCCCTCAATTCATATTTATTTATGTTTATATGTTTCATTTTGCAGTTTCTGGATATCGCCCATTGGCAAATCTCTGGGCATACGCAGCTCTAGACCTAAGAAAGCGGCAGATGTTCCTATATTGGAGACGGCCTATGCCAAGTCGACGCGATTGGACAACAAATGGGTGAGTTCTCTCGCTCTGAATGTCTTCTACTAGTACTAATATCCCTTTGGTTACCCTCTCTTTCTAGCTGGCTCCACTGTCCAAGCAGACGGACATGACCGAGCGACAGATCGAGCGCTGGTGGCGCCTGCGAAGGGCCCAGGATAAGCCATCGACGCTGGTTAAATTCTGTGAGAATACATGGCGCTGCATCTACTACCTGTACAGCTTCATCTTTGGCGTGATTGTGCTGTGGGACAAGCCCTGGTTCTGGGATGTGAAGAGCTGCTGGTACGGCTACCCGCATCAGGTAAAAAGAGTTGGATCTCTTTTGGGTATCAGAATAATAATATTAATAATGTCCCCTTCAGTCGATCAGCAATGATATCTGGTGGTACTATATGATTTCGATGTCCTTCTACTGGTCCCTCACTGGCACACAGTTCTTTGATGTGAAGCGCAAGGACTTTTGGCAAATGTTCATCCATCATATGGTCACCCTCCTGCTGATGTCGTTGAGTTGGGTGTGCAATCTGCACCGCGTCGGTTCGCTGGTGCTGGTTGTCCACGACTGCGCCGACATCTTCTTGGAGGCGGCCAAGCTAACCAAGTATGCCAACTATCAGAAGCTCTGCGATGCCATCTTTGCCATCTTCACTGTGGTGTGGATTGTGTCGCGTCTGGGCTTCTATCCTCGCATCATCTACAGGTGAGTGATACTGGCTGCTCCCAGTTTCAAGTTCAAGTTCAAGTTCAAGGTTGCCCCGAAACTCACACCCACACACACACACACGCTCCCTCTCCCCCTCTTAGTTCATCCGTGGAGGCACCGCGCATTCTGCCCATGTTCCCAGCCTACTACATCTTCAACTCACTGCTTCTGATGCTGCTTGTCCTGCACGTCATCTGGACATATATGATTCTCAAGATTGTGGTCGACTCTCTGCAGAAGGGTCTGGTAAGTAGTGTCCTTTCTAACCGTCTATTAAAGCTGGCCAAGCTGAGAGCTAACTGTCTGTAATATCTTGTGATATATGCTCTTTGATTCCTCACTGATAAACTCCCTCGCTTGCCTCCTTTGCAGATGTCCGGTGACATACGTTCCAGTGATAGTGAGGATCTCACAGACAGTTCGGAGAATGCGCGTCTGGCCAATGGCTCGGCGCGTCCCAAAAAAAAGTCAAACAGCAGCTCGGATTAGCTGCTGTCACCCGGCGCAAGTTGGCCGCCAACAATGACGACCGAGTCGCGAAGAGTCGCTGAGACAACGTCCGAGTAGACTGCGTAGCCACGAGAAGAAGGGTCAGGAGGAGAGACAGGAGCAGCAGCAGCAACAACAACAGCCGCAACAGCAGCAGCAGCAGCATGCAGACAACACACACCCCCACACACATGCAAACACACACCCTCCCACACACACACACACACACACAACACACACTAAAACCAAACCAGTTCAGAACGTTTTTATGTTAATTATTATTTTTATATATTACTTTTTTTTTTTAAGCTAAACCAAGATGAGAAACCAAAACGAAAATTTCAATAAAAGCCAGAAAATTGATGCGTAAACGATCCGCCTGTCGTCTGTCGTTGTTAATTCTACAATCTATATATATTTATTTATATAAATTAATATATATATAAATAATATGCCTCACCGTTTTATTTGTTGTTATTGTTGTTTGCGTGCTTTTCTTAACCAAAAACCCAGGCAGAGGAACGAAGTAAATGAAGTTAAAATAACCAATAAACAATTCAAAATTAAAGATTAAAGATAAAGCTAAAGCTAAAGTTAAGTTCAAGTTAATTTACCAAACGAAATGGAAGACATGAGAGGTGGCACAGTGTGGGACTAAACCAAATTCGCTTAGGGAAAACAATTAAAATAAATGAAAGCCAAGGGAAGAATATTGATCGGAGAAGAAAGAACACTATTGTAAATATATTGTACTTGTACTTGTTTCCCATATATTATTAATAAATTTATGCAGAACGAATTACAAGAACCAAAAGAAACGCACAAGTCTTTCGAAAGGAAAGGGATGGCACTATTGAGCAGAGCAGAGTTTTCCGGTCAAAGCGAGAGGATTTCCCTTGAAGGATATACTAGAAATTATTTTCCGTATTCACCCTCTATCTCCATCTCCCTCTCTTCTAATTACTTAATATTAGAGATTTAATTTTTCAGTGTTTTAATAGTGGTAAAGAGTACAAAAAAGTGTATTTTAAAGGTCTAATAACTATATATGAGTCACTTTCATTTCTGTAGATTATAAATATATATTTATTAACAGTCGAGCTGCAGAATATTATAATTTTATAATTTAAAAAAATTAATTTGCAAATGAATTGAAATTCAGAATGCAGTTTTATAAAAACTAACTCAGAACAGTTTTCCGAATTCAAATTAATGTATTTTTAGCTTAATTATTATATTTTTAAACTTACATTTTCGCAAAAATTATGCATAAATATTTAAATTGTAATACTCCTTTCGCGGTATTATATTATCAGTCAGAATATTTTTTGTTTGAAATTCAATTACTAAGTTATAATTTTTTTCATTTATACACTTTATTTAAAGTATTATTATTCGTAAAATCGTAGAAATTTTACTACTCAGAAAGGGCATTAAAATACTATATAAAAAAATATTTAATTATACATATATGTATGTTGACTTTCAGTAAGTTTCGCTTGTATTTAGCGTTTTTGTTTTCTTTTACAACAAACAAAGGCAGCAGCTTTCCAAATGTCAAAATTTCCAAGAGTGGATCGTTTCCTTTAAGTGGCTCTCTCGCTCTCAGGTTGGGCTTTCCAGGGAGAGAACGACAAAGCCATGGTGGAATTATGATTCCACCACGGACAAAGCCAAGGACAAGGAGAAGAGAAAAATGCGCGCGCGAAGACGAAAATGGCGAGGATAGAGAAAGAAGAAAATGGTTTTTTTTTCACTCACCCATTGAGTTGTTGTTGCAAATCCCAATTTAGGATTCGAATTATTGGCGAAAACATATGAAAACACAAGAAAAAAAACAAACAAAATTAAACCTTCCTTATTGCAGGCCAAACTTTTCATACTTTTCCTTATTTTATCCACTTGCACATATAAAAAAACAACAAAATGCACTAGCAAAGGAACGCACTGATCTTGGCACTGAAAAAAAAGTAAAAAAATACACAGGAGCGGCTCGGCTTTCGTTTTGAGGCTGATCCACGACTTTCCCCCAACTTTACAAACACTTTTCCATGCACCGGACCGTTGATTTCCCGATTTTCCGACGATTTTTCCGCGCATTTACATTTTTTTTCACAGCCGCGGTCTTTTTCGTTCAGCGCCGTTGATGCAAACGTGGTGGAATCACATAATTATAATTCCACCATGGATGCAAATGATTTCCAATGGCCACCGAGAGAGGTCGCTCGCGACATTGGAAAGCGGCAAAAAACTTCCAGCTTCTCACTGGAATAAGATCGAAAGCGATGCAGTTTAATTTGGAAACATTTTTGAATTTCTACCAAAGATATTTTAGCAAAAATGAAATTGTTGATACTTTAAAGACCCATTTTGTATGATTTATTAAAGGTTTGCTTTATTTGTTGTCTATTTTTAGAAAAACTAATTTTTACGAGCTTTTTGTTCAGTGATTTGAGTATAAAATGCAGGCTGTCATTAAAAACTCCCTGAGTCTTGAGTTATGTTCATTTTTGTAGTTTAAATAGCTATAATCTGCGGGCTATAAATCCGAAGATTTATTAATATTTTCATTTCCACAAACTGCATCCAAACTAGACACTTGTTTTTTTATTTTTGGTAGTTTTAATTCATTATAAATAATCCTCTAGAACCGCATGGTAAAACGCCAAGTCTAATTGTTTAATTTTAGCAAAAAGAGAAATTTGTATAATTTGTAAATTTATAAGTCGTACTGCAATTTATTTTGTTACAGCTTCTGTTTACAAAGGAAAGTAACAAAATAGAAAGAGACTATAGTCTGTTTTAGAATTCTCACTCCTAGAAAGTGAGGAGAAACGAGGCGTATTTCCATGCCTATCCTATTACAATTAAATTTACAATCTTCGCGCGCGTCTCGTCTGAATTCGTGTTAAACTACATTCTACAATTAGTTGGGACCTAGTACTGGTAGCCATCCGGTTGGTAGGGCCGTGCAAAGGGCGCTGGAGCAAACGGCACGGGCGGCGGACGCCAGTTGGTGGGCGGTGGTCGTGGCGGCGGCGCTGGCATGCCGGGCGGTGCCCAGGCGTTCGTCGGCATCATGCGAGGCGGCGGCGGTATGCCCATGGTCGGTGGCAGAGGCGGCTGACCGCCGGACATTGGTGGCAGCGGCGGCGGTGGTATCGTGGCTGGGAACGGAGCAGGCTGTGGCACAGGCGGCGGCGGTGCTATCATGCCCATGTTATTGTTGGATACCGGCACCACCGCCGGTGGCGGGGCCATCATCGGTGGCGGCATCATCTGTCCGGGCATGCCAGGCATCATGCTCTGATTGACGGGTGCGTCGGCGAAGAGCTGATGAGGTCGGTCCGCGTGCGCCGATGGATTTTGCGCGGCCAGCAGTCGCTCCGCCGCCGAGCCGTGACGCTCGCCCTTGTGATCCTTCTTGAAGGCGTAGGAAACGGACACTGGCCGGTTGCACAAGTACTGACCGTTCATGGCGTCCATGGCGGCGTCGCTAGCCTCGAAACTGGCAAAGTTAATGAAGGCGAAGCTCTTCGACTTGCCCGTCTCCGGGTCGCGCATGATCTTGGGCGTCTGCAGGATGACACCGAAGGCGGAGAACGTGTCGTACAGCAGCTTCTCGTCCACCTCCACGTCCAGGTTGCCTATGAATATGTTGGCGCCAACGTCGAGGTTCTTTTGGTGCGCTGACGCCTTGTTCACTCGTATAGGTTTGCCGTAGAGCTTGATCATGTTCATAATTTTGATGGCATAGTCGGCGTCTTCCTCGCTGAGGAACTCCACGAATCCGTATCCCTGGTGCATCTGTGTAACGCGGTCCTTGGGCATGTGCACATTGACTGGAGGATAGATCGTATTTCCATTAGTTTACAGTACAGCGGGCGCACGCCAAATCCTAACCCATACTCACCCACTGGTCCCGCCTGCACGAACAGCTCCCAGAGCAGCGTTTCCGACACCTTGTCGTCCAGACCGCCGGCGTAGATGGTGGCATCTGTGAGGAAGACCGAAAGAAATGGGTTTTAGGGGATTACGTACTTAGGCCCGGCACAAAACCCACCTTGGTTGCGTTCAGCAATTGGACCTGCCGCCATTTCAAAACTATTTAAACAACAAAAAAACCAATAAATTCGGCTTTTTTGGCACGCAAGCTAGAGATGGCAGAACGAGTGGCAGTTCGATAGGCGAGCGATAAGCAGTGTTGTAAAGCGCTCTGTCAGCGCAATACTGTCAATACTTTTTGGTATATTTAGCAGGAAAAGGTTTCAAATCATTTAATAGCGAACCCAATTATTTTAATGTCATTTGTAAAAAATTAAAACCCGAAAAACAGTATATTTTAGACAGCCAATCAGTATATTTGATTGCTATCGCCGCGGTCACACTGCTATCGATAGTGCAAACCCTAATTGGTCGGCTACTTTTAAGTCAGTCTTTAACGAAATATTGACCACAGAGGTCCGGGTTGTGGAACGGCTTAAATAAATCAGGCTCTCAGGGCCACCCACAGGGCATTACTTGGGCCCCTTTGAACGCCTTGGGAGTTCGCTGCCTGCCCATCGGTCCCACTGTCCATATCGATCTATCGATAGGCCGCAGTGGCCAAGAACTCAACTCTAATTTTTATGTAATGTAATGTCACTTTGTTGTGTTTGTTACAAGCAGCAAGAAAAAAGTCGTGCTAGAAACCAAAGAACCAAGAACCCAATCCGACCCTACGATCCGTGCGCTGTGATGTGATAGCCAACCGCAAGGAACCATGAATTGTCACCAGATACTGAGCGGCGCCTGCAATGCGGGCGACCGGTGCTTCGCCATTGGCTCCGTGGAAGGCATACCATTTACAGTAAGCTAAAAGCCCCAAGCAAAAAGAATCGTGCCGAGGAATCGTTCCAATATTCGCCCCCATCGCATCACCGCATCGTTCGTCCACACGCCCCACCGCCTCCACTCCGCCACATCTCTGCGTCCATTAGCCGAGCTCTTGCCATTCCGATTCCGCTTCCAATTGGAAGCTTCCCAGTATCCAAAGGGGCATCCATCCAACCGATATCCAACCAGAAAGGCGATCGCTGGCAAACATGAGCACGTCTTAATGTTTTTATTTACATATTGGCAGGGTGTGTGTGTGTCAGTGTCGGTGTGGGTGTGAGTGTGAGTGTGCCTGGTGTGCACTCGCCTCCGTATGGGTTATATGTCTTTTTCGCCACACTTGGTGGTCAATTAAATCAAATGCAAATGATGAGATAGAGAACTTTTTGTGTAAATTCGATAACAACAACAAACGTGACTGCTCTGCTCAGCTGCGCGTGTGTGCGCATGATGGAGATGTGTGTGTGTGTTCGTGTTCTTTTTCCTTTTCGTTGAGAGTTTGTTTTGCGAAAAACGTTTGTTTTCACCAGCATTTACATACTTAGCCAGCAATTAATTACATTTTACATTTTAAGGTCAAGTGTTGACAGTAAACAAGCTGCACCACACAAACACACACACACCGACTGGCAAACGGTGTGCGTAAGATAGTTGCGCGCGCGTGTGCCTGTGTGTGTGTGTGTGTATACCCTTCGATTGGTCAGGTGGCCTTTGATGCCCTAATTTCGCAGCCTGCAGGTTGTCCCCCCCCCTCCAACCACTCACCCAGTGGCCCACTGCTCTCAACTCTCTCCCGCTCTCCCACTCTCCCGCACTCCCTTTTGCTCGCTCTCTCCGTCACACGTCAACGGCAATTGGAATTATAAACGGTCATAAAAAACAAAAAACGAAAAAATATTGAAATGGTCGTGAGCACGCATTTATAATGTGCCTTTCGATTTTTACGATCCAATTCTATTTCGCTGTACGCCCCAGTCTGTATTTACACTGAATGTTTATTCGAAATACTAGAAGACCGAGGTCTGTTTTCCTGTAAACCGAAAACGAAAAAGCATAATTAACTGTGCACATTCCGCCATTCTAATGCTTCCCCCCCCCTGCACCACACACTCTCTCTTCCCAGCGACCACCACCCACCGCCCCCCGCAAACAGCTGGTCCCCAGAGGGCGTATGTGTGCACATTCTATTCTGTAATCAGCACCGCTGTTGACACTGCCTCCCCCCTTCCCCGCGAACCCTTCTGGCCACGGCACTGGGCTATATCATTTTGCCATCATTTGAATTCCTTTTATTTATATTGTGTGTGGATCGTATATATACATAAATACAGGCAAAACAAATGTTTAGAAAGAACAGGTGCCACTGGCGCCATCTAGCGAATGCTGACAACGGCTGACATCTGCAAGAAAAAAAAAACTAAATAAATGAAAAATTAACGTAAAATTATATTTAAAACGATAAAAAAAAAGGGGGAAAAAACGTCAAAAACAATAAGTTAAAAATAAACCCCGCACAGGGCATAAAGTGGAGAGCAGTTAATACCCTCTTCAAGTTAGTAAGCCAAGCCGGCAGGTGACTAATCTCAGTCGAAGCAGTTGTTACCCTTGTTTTTTGAGAGTTTTTTTTTAGGTTTTTGCTTTAATAATACCTTTTATGCATTATAATAATATAATTAATAATGTGACACACAAAGAGAAGCTTAATCTGTGGAGAAAAACCCCTCTAATTACACTTAAATTGGTAAAATGAGTCAATAGTCTCACCTGATATTTTATATATCTGTAAAATAATGTTGAAAAATCCAAAAAATATATGTAATAATTAAGCCTCATTATTGAGATTTCCCATGAACCTGCCTTAATTATTACGCAAAACTAATTTAATTCTTGTTATCAAGTTTAAACACGTTCAGTTTCCACGTAGTTTCCATGAAATTCTCTCTTCCACTTGTTATTTTTGCCTGGAAAACCCACTCGCCATGTGTCATAGAGCCAAGTTAGGGTATTCAAATTTCTCCCCACGATAATGAGCATATCAGCGACAGCTCAACAAATAAATCAAACACACTTTTAGCTAACCAGGTAACCAAACATGATGTGGCAAGAGCCTTGTCAGCCGCCAGTCTGGCAGTCCGGCAGCCTGATAAGCTAGGAGGCTAGGATCGTTAGGGGGGAGGGATCGTTATCGATATATAACCGTACCAGTACCAGTACCATTACCATTACCATTACCATTACCAGTTGAGGGTAACCAGTACCGCACCGTAACCATTGTACACTCGAGAACAAACAAACGAGGAGAAGGAGAGATTAACCGAACACCGAAACCCGCACCGTACTTATCGTTCTTGTTTCCCCCTCTTTCAGGCCTACGCCGCCGGCTGCAATGTGGTCATCCTGGCCAGCACATTCGAGCGCGTCCAGATCATACCGGGCGCCAACCATGGCTACGTCAAGATATCCGCCCTCGACTGCAGCACCGATACCGGCAAGATAGCGGCGGCCTACGAGAACAAGATATGCATTTTCGAGCCCACGCCGGTGATAGAGTCCAGCAAGCACAACACCCACTTCCTGGACTACAGGTGGGTTCGAAACTTCTTGATTAAACTCCTGATTATACAAGCTCCTTCTTCTAGATGGGTGCAAACGGGCTCCTTTACCAGCCACTCGAGCGTGGTGACCCTGTCCTGGAATTTGGAGGGCACTCGCCTGCTCACCGGCGGCACAAACATCCAGCTGTGGAAGAGCAAGTCGCCCACACACCAACAGGAGGAGGAGCATACGGGTGAGTGGCTTTCCGCTTTGTGCTGCCAACTATTGATTGGCGGTGGAGATGACTCACTCCGGGTGAAGGCCTCAGGCCTTCTTCTCTGCACAAATCCCTGAACTAAACCACATTTCTTTCCAACCAAAACAGGCGTCAAGTTCGAGATTGGCGAGAGCAAGGAGCCGAAGCAGTCGAGCAACGCCCAGGCGGACGATGTGTCCACGTGGGAGAACATCTGGAGCTGCCAGACGGCCATACCCATTTACCACATGGCATTTAGCCCGGACGGCACGCTCTTTGCCACCTGCGGCCGCAACGATCGCCTGGTGAAGATCTGGTACGAGAACAAGCAGGTTCTCTTCCCCGCCAAGGGCTCTGGCGTCGCTACAGCTAGCGTTTCCTCGGCATCTGCCCGCCACGCTAACACCGACGATGTCACCAGTGGCTCTGGCTTGGGCTCTGGCGGGGAGCTGAACTTCACCTACGTCTACATCGCCCATCCGCGCGCCGTGTCCAACATTGTGTGGCGCAAGACCAGCAAGTATATGCCCAAGGGTTCGGTGGCCAATATGCTGGTCACCTCCTGCCTGGACAACATCTGCCGCATCTGGATCGAGACGGTGCTGCCCGACGACGGCATGGTGAACATGACCCAGTTCGATCCGCTCGCCTCGCAGAACCCCAAGTTCCGGACGCACCGGCACAAGCATCGCTTCATGCAGCGGCTGAAGCACATGAAGACCTGCTTCCACATTCGCCGCCACATGAAGGCCGGCGCCAATGCCACGGGCGGCGGTGGAGGAGCCTCCGCGGGCGGCGGAGGAGCCAGCGGAAGTGGCGGCGGCGGCGGCGGTCCTGCTGGGGCCATGGGTGCCATGGGCAGCTCACCGGCCAGCTATAGCAATTATCTGGGACCGATACCATCGCTGCCCTCCTCGTGCAGCGTCCACGACTTCCACTCGTACGGTTTCCAGGGATCGGGCGTCACGCCCGGCATGCATTTCCATCTGGCGGCGTCGATAAACGCGGAGACGGACATACCGCTGGTGCCGTCGATGCAGACGAGCGACCCGGCCAACCAGAATGTCTTCATCCTGCACTGGCTGAACAACAAGGAGATGCATTTCACGCTGCAGGCGGAGGCCATCCTCCAGGAGCTCACCAAGAAGGTGATTGACGAGGAGAATGGCCATGGGAATGCCTCCAGCGGTGGTGGCGGCGGCGGCGGTGTGGATCTGCCGGACGATGCCCATGGCTCGCATGGATCGCAGGCGCAGGCGCACAAGAAGTACCTACGCTCCTCCAAATCCGTCTCCGTGGACGATAGCGGCGAGGAATACAGTCGCTACTCGCAGCACACCGCCGGCACGGCGGGCATGGGCGGCGGCGTCGGAGGAGGACCCGGTGGACTCCACCTCAACTCCATGTCCAATACGACGTCGCAGAACTCGCTGAACAACGAGCCGGCGCACCCAATCACGCAGCTGGTGGACTCGCTGGACAATAAGATCGAGTGCCTGCTCCGCGACTGGCACCAGAGCCCCGACCTCCTCTTCGCCATCCACCCGGTGGACGGGAGCTACCTGATCTGGGTGATCGAGTGGCTGGACGACTACTATCCGGGCTCGTTCCGGCAGGCGCAGGTCTCCTTCTCCACGCGCATCCCCTCGGCCTTTCCGCTGGGCGACGCCATGTCCATGTCGACCACCGTCAGCCTCTTCAACACGGGCACCCATCCGCTGGCCTTCCGCGACATCGCGAACAATGTGCGCAGCAAGGACGAGTTCCACAAGGGCAACGCGGACGACTCCTCGCTGAAGAGTGACCAGCACTCGGGCCAGACCTTTGAGCGTCACGACGAGGAGCAGGAGGATGCCGCCGGCGAGGAGGGTGACGGCGGCGAGGGAGCCGACAGGGACGGCGATGCTGGTGACCAGGATCAGGATCCCAGTGCGGCGGCCAGCGGCGGAGCAGCTGAGCACAGCAGCAGCTCCCAGGACTCGGCCGGAGCCGCCGGCGCCAGCGCCCTGCCGCTGAACGTGTCGCCGTCGGTGTCCATGGTGACGAAGCACTCGAACGGCACCCTCAACCTCTGGCAGCTGACGTTCGCCTTCAAGACGAAGTTCACCCAAGTATTAAGCATCGGCCACGTGAGCCGCGCCTCCGGCCATCGGTTCCGGGTGAACGACATCACCTGCCACCCGGTGCTGCCGCTGCTCGTCTCCACCTCGCACCACAACCTGCCCGACTCGCCGGAGGCCAAGTCACCCATGTCGCCCTTCGAGCAGCCCCTCAGCGGCGGCTCAGGAGCGGGCGGAGGAGGAGGAGGAACGGGAGCCAATGGCGGCCCCTCTGGTGGTTCCAATGGCGACAAGGATGTGTTTACGCCCACCGGCTTCTGCTCGGAGCTGATCCTGTGGCGCGTGGACTCTGTGGGACCGCTGTGCCACTCGGGCGGCGTCAGCGAGCTGGCGAGGATCAACTCGCCGGAGATCTCGGCCTTCAGCAACGTGGCCTGGATCCCCACGCTGCTGCCGAGCACCACGCTGGGCAGCTACAGCAACTCGCCGTCCGCCTGCTTCGTGGCCAGCGATGGCGAGAATCTGCGCGTCTACCAGGCGGTGATCGATGCCCGCACCCTGCTGGCGGAGATCTCGTGCTCGGAGAACCTCAACACGCTGCACAAGTCGCACTCGCTGTCCTCGATGATCTCCAACGCCTCGTCGACGATGCGCGCCCAGCGTTCGGCGCTGCACGACAAGCTCAAGGTGGTCTCCCAGCAGTCGACAGCGCGTCCCGGCTGCATCCTGCAGCTGGACGCCATCTCGGATGCCAAGCACGACTGGCAGAATACCCAGTTCCTGCACGTGTTCCAGGCTCAGCTGATTACGGGAGGCCAGCGGACGCC
Source organism: Drosophila burlai (assembly GCA_008042655.1). Taxonomy (NCBI): domain Eukaryota; kingdom Metazoa; phylum Arthropoda; class Insecta; order Diptera; family Drosophilidae; genus Drosophila; species Drosophila burlai. The sequence continues at coordinate 284,467 of VNJT01012295.1, forward strand.
GTTGACCGATCCCCATGATCTGGAGGAGCCGCGCCTCAACGCCCTCCTCGAGTCGGACATGGACGCGATTGTGGATCTGCAGCGGAATGCGGACTTTGAGGAGCCCTTCTACATCGTCAACATCGAGAAGACGCTGCGCGGCAGCACCATCCACATGTGGCGCATCGTCATCAGCTCCAAGCAGCAGAACTCGTTCCTCTCCGAGACGGCGATGTATGTGCCGGACAGCAACCTCACCCAGGAGCCGGACGAGGAGAACGGAGGAGGAGGAGGCAATGCAGGGGCCAGCAATCCCAATCCCCGAAGAATGTCGCAGGGAGCCGAAACGTTGACGGGCGCCGAGCACTTTGGCTCGCATGTGGAGGCCCCACACATCTCCATCACCACGAAGAAGGTGTGCACCCAGGAGCTGCCGCTGCCCGAGGGCGTGGACGTGATCCATGCCTCGCCCGCCGCCGGCCACCTGAGCAGCTCCAGCATTTATCCGGCCTGCTTTGCCCCCTACATCATAGTGACCGCCTGCTCGGACTCGATATCGCGCTTCTGGAAATGCGAGCCGATTGGAGACGCCTCTGCTGACACCGAGGGCGATGATGCCTACCACTGGAGCGAGTGGAAGATGTTCAGCCGCATCCAGCACTCGGCTATTGAGATCCCCGGCCAGCCGCTGAACATCAGCGCCGCCTACTCCGGCCGCATTGCGTGCGCCTACAAGTACGGGAAGAGCTTCACGCGTCCCAACAAGGGACCCGATCCGGACTCGCGCTACGTCAACCTCTGCGTGGCCATCTACGAGTGCGAGAGCTCCGGCGGCAGCGAGTGGGTGCTGGAGGACACCATTCACCTGAAGAACGTCCACTTGCCGCGCATCAACATTGGCCACGGCATCGACCTGAGCTACCTGCACGACAGCCGCCTGCTGGCGAAGAAGCAGCGTTTGAATCAGGTCCTCCACACCTTTGCCCACGACCCGGAGACGCGTACGCCGCGCAGCGGTGAGACCACACCCGAACTGGCTGTCAATAGGCCACCCTCTGCGACAGTGGCCTCTGGCCTCCTGACTGTGCCCAGCTTCAGCACGCTGCAGTCGCTGAGGAAGAGCATCGCGGAGAACGGCAACACGTGCCCGCTGACGCAGAAGCATCTGGTGCAGCTGGACTGGGTGAGCAAGGAGGATGGCTCGCACATCCTCACCGTGGCGGTGGGCAGCAAGATACTCCTCTACACGCCCGTCAGCTCCGACATTGCCCAGGCGAACATCAAGGCGATGAAGGAGTCGCGCTCCGTCAACCGTCCGATCCTGAGGAAGGCCAGCTCTCTGGCGCAGCCCAATTTTGTGGACGAGATCCGGTGGATGAAGCTGCGCCAGATTGATCTCCAGACGGCCGACGGACTGCCGCCGCTGCCCATGCAGATCTCGTGGGTGCGCGATGGCATACTGGTGGTGGCCATGGACTCGGAGATGCATGTGTACTCGCAGTGGAAGCCTCACTACTCCTCGCACTTTGCAGCCGCCGCGGCGGCAGCCGCTGGCGAGGATGTGCCCGATACGCGCAATCTGCGCGACGAGGATCTGCGCTCCCTGGCCAACGAGTCCACGCAGCTGCGGCTGAAGAACGTGGCCTCCATGCCGCTGATCAGCAAGGTGAGCACCGCCAATCTGCAGCTGTTGTCGCACGACAAGAAGCGTCGCCTGGGCAACACCAGCATGGCCAACATGAACGGTGGAGGAGGAGGAGGAGGAGCAGGAGGTGGAGGAGGAGGAGGAACAGTCGGTGGTGTCGGAGCCGGCGGCTACTATGGCAATGTCCAAGATGATGGCGGCAACGATGACTACATGACCGACTTTGGCCTCTTCCAGGCCTCGCGCATCGCCTGCCCCGTGCTGCCGCAGTACCATCCCAAGCAGCTGATGGAGCTGCTCAACTGCGGCAAGATCCGCTGGGTGAAGGCCATCCTGGCCCACCTCGTGCGCTGCATGAGCGGCACAGGCTCTGGGAGCTCAGGAGCCGGCCAGGACGAGGATGGCTACGCCAGGCAGCGGAGCTGGTCGCGTTCCCGCACTTTGAGCATCAGCTACACCGCGGAGCAGAACATCCAGGCGGAGCACCGCGGCAGCACCACGCAGATACCCGAGGAGCTGATGCTGGACTATGCGGAGATCAACTCGATTCCGCCGCTGCCGCTGTGGGTGCTGTTGAACGCGGACCGCGAGACGCCCGGCCAGGGGACGAACAGTGCCGAGGGCGACAAGGATTACGACGAGCTCTTCGACATGCACAACTCGGAGGACAACCTGGACGAGCTGCTGTCGGAGGGGGAGGAGAAAAAGCGGCAGGAGCGACGCCTCTCGCTGCCCGAGAAGCACTCCATCTCGCACTTTGGCCCCCGCCAGGGCCAGCTCCTGTCGCGCCTGCTCACCCACACGCACCTGCCCGGCCTCTCCTCGCTGGACCAGATGCATCTGCTGGCCCTCGCCGACACGGTGGCCACCTGCAATACCGATTTCTCGGACAAATTCGCCGCCGACCAGAGCAAGTCCAGTGCAGGAGGCACCGCTGCCGGAGCCTCCTCCTCCTCGGGTGCCATCAAGGATGGCAGCACCAGCACCGACTCCCTGGACGACTGCGGCCTGCGCTTCCTGCTGGCCATGAAGCACTTCACCTACCTGCTGCGCTGCCTGCCGCTGCAGCAGCGGGCGCAGTTCCAGCGGCAGGGCGTCGGCACCTCGAACATCGTGTGGGCCTACCACTCGGAGAGCGAGGAGGAGCTGCTCCACCTGATACCCAGCTACACCAAGGGCGACCTGCGCTGGGCCACGCTGCGGGACCTGGGCACCGGCTACTGGCTGAAGAACATCAACACGCTGCGCCGCTGCGTCGAGAAGCTGGCCAAGTGCGCGTACCAGCAGAAGCAGGAGCCGCTGGACGCGGCCATCTACTACCTGGCCATGAAGAAGAAGTCCCTGGTGTGGGGTCTGTTCCGCTCGCGACGCGACGAGAAGATGACCGCCTTCTTTGGCAACAACTTCGCGGAGGATCGGTGGAGGAAGGCGGCGCTGAAGAATGCGTTTGTGCTGCTCGGCAAGCAGCGGTTCGAGCATGCGGTGGCCTTCTTCCTGCTGGCCAACAGCCTCAACGACGCCATCGAGGTGTGCATGAACAAGCTGGAGGACTTCCAGCTGGCGCTGATCATCGCCCGGCTGTACGACGGCGATGCCGAGGGCTGCTGCTACCATCGGCTCCTCCACGAGCATGTCCTTGGCACGGACGTGGAGACGGGGCGATGTGACTTGACGCGCGCCCATCCCGATCCCTTCCTGCGCTCGATGACCTACTGGACGATCAAGAAGTACCAGGAGAGCCTCAACACGCTGCTGCTGAACGGCGTGGGCAGCCTGCACAGCAGCTACAAGGAGGAGGACCTCCTCCGTCCCGAGCCGCAGGCCACCAATCCGAATGTCTTCAATTTCTACATCTATCTGCGCACCCATCCGCTGCTCATCCGTCAGAACATCGCTTTGTCCGCGCAGGAGAAGCGCATCGCCCACGTCGTCCTCTCGGGCTTCAACTACGCCGGCGACGCCGCTCCCAGCTCGGCCGCCAGCTGCGACAAGCAGCTGCAGCTGGAGGACTCGATCACGCCCATCGAGCGGCAGCTGTACTTCACCACCGCCCACGGCCACTTCAAGAGCGGCTGCCCCGCCCTGGCCCTGGAGGTGCTCAACAAGCTGCCGATGAAGATCAGCGACGACACCGGCGGCAGTGTGGCCGGCAGCAGCTTGGCCCAGGAGCGGGCCCAGCAGTGCAAGGAGGAGCTGATCAACACCGGCATCATGGACCAGTGGGGCGCCACCACCAGCACGGCGGACGCCTTCGATTGGGGTGCTCCGGTGTCGGGCAGCGAGCCGGAGGCCAAGTTCGAGATCAAGTGGGACGACGATGAGGACGATGAGGAGGTAGATCCCGACTTGGAGGAGCCGGATGAGCTGGCCACGCCGCAGCCTCCACAGCTGGCGGCGGGAGGAGCCACCTCCAACTTGGGACGTGGCAGCGGCGACACCAAAATGGACATCATGGCCCAGCAGCTCAAGTTCGTGGCCTGCCTGAAGATCCTCATGGAGGAGCTGTCGACGCTGGCCACCGGCTTCGAGGTGGACGGCGGCCAGCTGCGCTACCAGCTGTACATGTGGCTGGAGCGCGAGGTGGAGGCCCTCAAGCAGCTGTGCAACTACTGCAGCCAGTCGGAGCAGGCGGGCCACGAGGCCGGCGATGCGGACGCCGAGGCGCGCGACAAGGAGATGAACGCCAGCATCTGTCCCGGCAGCACGGAGCGGCCGACGCTGCACGAGATCTTAATGCAGGACAAGCAGGACTTTGAGGCGAAGGTGATGCGGGCGGCGAAGCGGAAGCGCTGGCTGAAGGGTAAGTGAAGGCGCTTCGATAGCTTCTCCCTGAATTACATTCCTCTTCATCCTCCCCAGCAAATGAGACCCTTCTCCGAACTCTGCTGAGTTACTGCTCCCTGCATGGAGCCAGCGGCGGTGGTTTGGCCTCGGTGCGCATGGAACTGGTGCTGCTACTCCAAGAGCTGCAGCAGGAGAAGACCCAACAGCAGCTGCTCAGCCCGCTGCCCTTCCCCACCACCCTGCCCCTGCTGAGCGCCTGCGTGGCGGGCAACAAGACGGTGATCGCGGATCCCATCAAGTATCTGCAGTCGCAGACGGTGGACATGCTGCAGAGCATCATCAAGGTGCTGCCCTTCCCGGGCATCCAGCCCTCCGCGCTCAGCGAGATCTTTGTGCTGCGCGACCTGGCGGTGGCGCTGTCCTCGTGCATCTACCAGTCGCTCTGCGACTCGGAGAGCTTTGTGGTCAACAGCGCGGCCTTCAACCCCAGTCCGGGCATCGAGAACATTGCCAAGATCAACTCCTCGTTCGAGTGCAGCTACCTGGTGGGCAGCCGGAATGCGTATGGCCGCAGGCGCAAGTACTCCACGGACGAGCCGGCCGGGGTCTGCACCACGCCCTCCAAGTGGCCGGGCGTCACCAATCTGCGCGCGTTGCTGGCCCGCGAGAAGGACGAGGATGTGCCCAAGCTGAATGTCCTGCTGCTCGAGTCCTTTGTGTCCACCTACATGGCTTTGTTCATCTACTCGCTGGCCACCTGCGACAGTCGCCTGCTCTACCGCCTGAGTGGGCAGAGCTTCAGCAACGAGACCTGGTCCACGCTCTTTGGCGGCGGCATGAAGAAGCTGCTCATCAAGCCAGCGACGGCGGCGGCGGCCACACAGCCCGCGGCAGCAACCAGTGGCGGCGGAGGATCCACCTCCGAGGAGCCGGCGGTGGACGAGAACAGCGTGTGGAACACGGTCACCTCGATCACCAAGCAGCGCATGAAGCTCAACATGAAGATCCTGGGCAGCTTCAGCCAGAACAGCACCTCCAGCAACATGAAGGAGGACAAGCCGACGTACCGCGAGCAGTTCATGCCCCCGGAGACCTCCATGTTGTCCTATTTCTTAACTAAGCCGCCTGCGACAGGTAAGTGCAAGCAAGGAGCAACTGAGGAGTTCCAGTTGCTAATCCTCCCCCTAAATCCCGCTCCCAGAATGCGATTACTACGACACGGACGACTCCAACGAGTCGGAGGACGAGGAAGAGGAGGAGGACGACGACGATGTGAATGTGAGTCGATCGCAGCTGAAGGCCAAGGAGAACACGGAGCACACGAATCCCACTTCCTACTCGTGGAGCATCCTGCGCCTGGCCCTCATCAAGATCAGCACGCACAAGATCCAGGAGCTGGTCAAGGTGGCCGGCATCGAGCTGCAGGGTAGTTGTAGACTCTTGTTTCCTTATTCCTACATTCCCTCAGCCACTAAGCATCCTTCTCTCTTTCTCAGATCTGCCCGTGATCAGTCCGCTCTCCCACGAGGTGCTGCGCACCCTCAACCGCTGGCAGGACTTTGCCCTCAGCGACTTGATTGCGCGTGGGCCGCCGTCGCGCAACTTTATACCCGGCTGCCATTCGGAGAGCGGCATCAGTGGCCTGGCCATCCACAAGTATCGCTCGCTGCTGAACAAGGACAACACGCCGTTCGTCTCGGGCTCGGCGACGGGTCCCATTCGGCGGCTGTGGAACTATCTGGTGAGGCAGGAGCCCGCCCAGGAGGTGTTCATCAAGAGCATCTTTGGCAAGAACATGGAGCCGAGCACGCGGAGCTCGCATCACAACCATCATCATCAGCACGACAACGAGACCGATGAAGGTATGAGGAGAGGAGAGAGCAAGTCGTCTCACAAAGCTAATTAATCCCCAACAATTCCTCCCCTCAGGTCAATCGCATTCGACCAACGAGAACACCGACCACATCCGCATCATCCACAAGGACCACGAGTCGATATTGTCCTTCTGCCTGAAGAACAACACCTCCTCGATGATCGCCTTTGCCAATCCCCGCGAGATCCAGGAGTTTGACATCTCGCTGCTGCTCGAGTCGCCGAATTGGTACGAGGATGAGTGCGACTACGACATGATGAGCATGTCCAAGGATGCGGACACCAACAGCTCCTCCTTCTTGATCATTCAGACGCAGGAACAGTAAGTGTGGAGCTGTAATCTCGAATCTGACCCAAGAGTCATCCTCTTCTTGCTTCCAGGAACAACCAATTCGGAGGCGGCAGCAGCAACGCCTACAGCGAGTCCAATGCCAGCACGCAGAGTGCGTCGCAATCCGGTCGCGGCACATCCATGGTGAGTAGAGGAAGAGGTTCCTCCTCCGGAAGCAAGAACAAGTGGAAGAGGTTCCTCCTCCGGAAGCAAGAACAAGAACAAGTTGAATGAATCCCCTTTCAGGTGCTGCGCCACAAGGTGGACAATGTGAAGCGTATGAGCGCCCATCCGCTGATGCCACTCTACCTGACCGGCGGCCAAGATGGCTCCGTGCAGATCTGGGAGTGGGGACACCAGCAGCCCGTCTGCTCGCCCCGTCAGAGTGGAACCTTTGCCAAGGTGACGCGCTGCCGCTTCTCGGAGCAGGGCAACAAGTTCGGCATCGGCGATGGCGACGGCAAGCTGAGCCTCTGGCAGGCGGGGATTGCCTCACAAAACAATCGTTCGTTCATAGTGAGTTGCTAAGGTTTTGCTCTCCGTTAAGGGAACCACTCACCTCCTCCTCTCTCCTCTCTCCTCCTCCTCCTCCTTCACAGAGCTATCAGTGCCACAACAAGGCGCTGTCCGATTTCGTATTCCTGGGCTCCTGCAGTCTCCTGGCCAGCGGTGAGTTTGCTAGGGTTTCCTAGCTATTTATACTCACTTATCTATGATCTCCTTCTGCCCCCCAGCTGGCCAGAGTTCCGAGAACAAGAACATCAACATCTGGGACACGCTGCTGCCCCACAAAAAGTCGTGTGTGTCGGGTAAGTGTGTGTGTGCGAAGGACGAAGGTTGTTAAGAGAACGTGACTTTGATTTCCACTTTGCCACTTGCAGCCTTCACCTGCCACGACCAGGGCTCCTCCTGTCTGGTGTTTGCACCACAGCACCAGGTGCTCATTTCGTGCGGCAAACGCGGCGATGTCTGCGTCTTCGATGTGAGACAGCGGACGCTGCGCCACCGCTATCAGGTGAGTAATTAGAAGCAAAAGCAGAAGGAGGAGCAGCAGCAGGAGCAGCAGCTCATCATCTCTCATCTCTCATCTCCTTCTACTCCCTGCAGGCCCATGATAGCACCATCAAGTGCATTGCCCTGGATCCCCATGAGGAGTTCTTTGTCACTGGCTCCATTGAGGGTGACATTAAGGTGGGTCTTGCTTAGACTTCCCCTTCCCCTCAAGCTCTCTCTTAATCTCTCGAGTTTCTCCTGCTTTAATTGCAGATCTGGGACATGAATCAGTTCATGCTGATCAACACGTTCCCCCATGAGCATGCCAAGAACGGGTTCTTCAAGCATACCGGCCAGGGGGTCAGCCAGGTGTACGTTGACCCCTTCGGAAGGCTCTTCTCCTGCGGCTCCGATGGCTGCATGAAGGTCCGCCTGCTGGTCGAGAAGGACAACATTGTTCACTCCGTGTATTGAATTGAATTGAATTGAAAAAGCTGTATTCTAACCGTAACCGTAACCGTATCTGTTTGCTAGCTAAAGCTGGAACGTTCCCCGTTGCCGCACAGCCAAGTGTCCATGTCCATGTCCATGTCTGTGTTCCTGCGTTTGTCTGTTTTTTTTGTGTGCGCGAGCGGCTCGGCAGCAGGCGGGTGGCGAACCGCGTGTCCTAAAAATATGTGTATTTTCTTTGTTAATCGTTGATTATTGTAACATTTTACATTATTATATATTTGAATTTTCCTACAAACACACACACACACACACACACAGATATATATATATATATTAATATTTTTTTATATTAATATCTACCACTTACTATATTTACCATTTTTTGTTTGCATATCCGTGTTTTTATGCCCGTTTCCCCCTCTGCGTTTTGCTATTTAATGCGAAGAAACTGGTTTGTTTCAACATCGATGAGTATTTCCTAGACAGACTATATATATATATATAGTATACAGATACCACACATATATATATACATATTATATGCTTTAAATCAATTATTATTATTATATTATATACGATATACAAGACATTCGACAGTATGGTAAAACGATATGCTTACGAATATATATTACGATCCATGTATGTCCTTGTGTTGAGCTTTGTGCTACAAATTTGTCTGTTGTTGAATCAATCAAGATATATGTATACCTAAAACGAACCTAAATCAATTATAACTAAAAACTAAATAAAGTGCAAAATGAATAAAAATAGCAAAGGGAAGTTTATTATCAGTTTTGGGAAAGGAAAAGGTTAAGAAATCTCTTAATTCAAATGTTCATAACTTGGCTTTGAAAAAGAATAAAAAGAAATGTCATAAATTTTTACAAATGATTTTAAGAGGAGTTTTGATGAATGTTGAAATTGATCAAATCTAAAATAAAATTTTTTTTCACATTTTTTTATAAGGGGTTACATCATAAAAATTGTTAAAAATTAGCCAAAATTAAGAAATTGAGTTTTAAATGCAGAAAAGTTCTCCTATAAAAACTAAGAAGAAAAAATCAGTTGCGTTTAAGCCAAGTTATGATCATAAAACCCTTGAAGGTGTTTACAAAAAGAACAAAATTGTTGTTGTACAACAGTCCTGTTGTTGTTGTTGTAGGCAAAAACGAGGCTTCACATTTTCGGTACAAATTTCTCAATTTCTTGATTTCAAGCAACAGGCGCACAGAAGGCAGCAGCAAGTAGATTCAAATAAAATAATGCTAATGCACTCACTGCACAGACGACGAGTGAAAATATTGAGTGAGAAGGAAGAGTGCAAATGACGTCATTGAGTGAAAATATTGAATTGCAGCAAAAGCTCATCCTCCATCTGCTGCCTTCTGTGCGCCTGGTACCGGAAATCGAGAAATCGTTGAATTTTGCACTGAGAATGTCGCGATTGAAGATTCGTTTTTGCCTACAACAACAACAACAACAACAACAAAATTGTTGTACAACAACAATAATTATTATATATAAATACATATATACAAATAATAATAATATTTATTATTTTATTTTTACAAATAATAATAATATTTATTATTTTATTTGGTGCTCTTTCACAACAACACTTTTGCTGTGTATAAATTTATTATTTATTATGTGTATTTTCTTTGTTAATCGTTGATTATTGTAACATTTTACATTATTATATATTTGAATTTTCCTACAAACACACACACACACACACACACAGATATATATATATATATTAATATTTTTTTATATTAATATCTACCACTTACTATATTTACCATTTTTTGTTTGCATATCCGTGTTTTTATGCCCGTTTCCCCCTCTGCGTTTTGCTATTTAATGCGAAGAAACTGGTTTGTTTCAACATCGATGAGTATTTCCTAGACAGACTATATATATATATATAGTATACAGATACCACACATATATATATACATATTATATGCTTTAAATCAATTATTATTATTATATTATATACGATATACAAGACATTCGACAGTATGGTAAAACGATATGCTTACGAATATATATTACGATCCATGTATGTCCTTGTGTTGAGCTTTGTGCTACAAATTTGTCTGTTGTTGAATCAATCAAGATATATGTATACCTAAAACGAACCTAAATCAATTATAACTAAAAACTAAATAAAGTGCAAAATGAATAAAAATAGCAAAGGGAAGTTTATTATCAGTTTTGGGAAAGGAAAAGGTTAAGAAATCTCTTAATTCAAATGTTCATAACTTGGCTTTGAAAAAGAATAAAAAGAAATGTCATAAATTTTTACAAATGATTTTAAGAGGAGTTTTGATGAATGTTGAAATTGATCAAATCTAAAATAAAATTTTTTTTCACATTTTTTTATAAGGGGTTACATCATAAAAATTGTTAAAAATTAGCCAAAATTAAGAAATTGAGTTTTAAATGCAGAAAAGTTCTCCTATAAAAACTAAGAAGAAAAAATCAGTTGCGTTTAAGCCAAGTTATGATCATAAAACCCTTGAAGGTGTTTACAAAAAGAACAAAATTGTTGTTGTACAACAGTCCTGTTGTTGTTGTTGTAGGCAAAAACGAGGCTTCACATTTTCGGTACAAATTTCTCAATTTCTTGATTTCAAGCAACAGGCGCACAGAAGGCAGCAGCAAGTAGATTCAAATAAAATAATGCTAATGCACTCACTGCACAGACGACGAGTGAAAATATTGAGTGAGAAGGAAGAGTGCAAATGACGTCATTGAGTGAAAATATTGAATTGCAGCAAAAGCTCATCCTCCATCTGCTGCCTTCTGTGCGCCTGGTACCGGAAATCGAGAAATCGTTGAATTTTGCACTGAGAATGTCGCGATTGAAGATTCGTTTTTGCCTACAACAACAACAACAACAACAACAAAATTGTTGTACAACAACAATAATTATTATATATAAATACATATATACAAATAATAATAATATTTATTATTTTATTTTTACAAATAATAATAATATTTATTATTTTATTTGGTGCTCTTTCACAACAACACTTTTGCTGTGTATAAATTTATTATTTATTAT